>JAVJIF010011966.1:0-190322 GCA_038442645.1 Agave tequilana | reverse complement strand
TTTTTGACGACCCTGGGTTTGCGTGCCCATGTTAAAGATTTGCGATATCGTAGTATCTTTACTGGATACAGATCGGAGATTCGTCATCGATATTATTTAAAGGTATTTTTATTATTTGTTCTATTTTCTTATTTATTCCTGTTTACATATCTATTATGATCCCTGACCCTTCTTTGCAGGTATTTTTGTACTTAGTTATACTAAAACTATTGTGTACACTGTGTTATTTCCTGTATTGAGGCTTAGCGTACGTACATGAGGGTATTTTCGCTTTACGTATACGTCGCCGTAGCATCTCTGTACCCGTCGGGGTGTTACAGGTGCATCACCAAAGAAGAAGATGAAGTGTAGTTGATGTATTTGTATGAATCACAATAAATCTACATGCATTGTAAACATGGATAAGTTAATGTATAAGAAAATAATTTTTCTGTTGATAGTATTTTTAGTTTTTTATATCAAATTATACTATTAGTTTAATTTTTTAATTTTAATTCAATAATGCGATCAAGATTGCGGTCATAAATATGTTTAGCAGATTATTTTTTCACATACTGCGATCTTGATTACAGTCTTTAAAAAAATAGAACTATGTTAGTTCATCATGATTGCGATCCAGGTCGCACTTCTGATAGAAAGTGCTAAGTTCACATTTGCGTACTTACAATCACAGTTCTTATAATTAATAAAATCTTTTTGTAATTTTAAACATGAATGCGACTACAATCGCAGTGCTTATAAAGATGCTAATTCTTGAGCACGCACTAGGCTTTTAGAGGTTAGTTACACAGTGATAAACGAGATGGTCGCAGTCCTTATAATAAGAACTATGACCAAGAAGACCGCAACCATCGTTATGAGGACTGCTACCATTGTTATGAGGATAAAATTTACAGTCACAGTCAAAATCGCAGTTCTCACAAAGTCATAATCGCAGTTTGGGAGTGCTTTCAACTGCGATTGTGGTCTAGTTAAAAGTTTACATGGGGGTATTTTGATCTTTTTTTCATTTTATAGTTAAAACCTCGCTAGACATATGTCTGCAATCTAGCGTCTGCTAAGAAAAACGAGGCCCAAGCGGGGAAAAGTTGTAACTAAAGTTTTCGCTAATTAAGTTATAATATAGGAAACCAAGCCAAAATTCCCCTTAAAATAATAGTAATAGAATTTGATCTGAAAGTTAATTATTGATAAGACATATATTATAATATAATCAACACCGAGCGAAGCAAGATTTTCTCCTGTGACTCCTTCACAAACTTTGCCCCTCGGTCATCCGTCTGTCTGTCTATCCGTCTTAATTTGCGCGAGATAGAAAGAGCGCTCCTTCGTCTTCCCTAAGCCTCCTCCAGCCGCCCCTCTCCCTATAGCCGCCTTCTCCTCTTTCTCTCTCGTCGCAGTCGCTGTATCTCTCGCCACTGTGCTTGATTTCCTACCGCCAAGATATATTAGTATTATATTATAATAATCAAAATTGACTGAAGAGAGGTTCTTTCCTGTGACTCCTTCACAATTTTTGTCCGTCTATTGTTCCTTTCTCTCGCTCTTTGCTTCTCCCTCTCTGTGGCTCTCCAGCTATCCCCTTTTCTCCTCTTCACGCTCCGCCTCTTCTTTTCAGCCCCTTTAGCTCTCCTATACCCTCTTTTCTCTCTCTCTCTCCTTCCTTTTCCACCCTTCTCTCTTCCTCTCACTGCAGTTGTCACCACCTTCGGTCGGTTTTCCACCGCCTGATGGCGATATACTAGTAATAATAATCAAAACCGAGCGAAGCGAAGTTTTCTCACATGACTCCTTCACAAAAGTTATTCGTCTGTCTGTCCTCATCCGAGAGAGAGCAGCAACAACAACAAACTTCTTCTTCTCCCTCTCCTTCTCACTCTCCTTCCTACAACCTCCTCCTTCCCCCATCCTCCTCTCTCCCTCCGGCTACCTCATCCTTTTCCTCTCTCGCTGCAGTCGTCATGTCTCTCGCCGCTGTCGCTCGTTTTCCCACTATCAAAGTGGTATATTAGTATTAGGATATCACCGATGTCGGTGGGAACCAACCGATCGGTCAGGAGGAGAAGAGGAGAGGGGAGAGAAAGGAGGAGAAAGAAATAGGAGGGAGCTGAAAGAGAAAGAAGAAGGAGAGACAGACAGGAGGAGAAGAGGAGAGGGGAGAGAAAGGAGGAGAAAGAAATAGGAGATAGCTGAAAGAGAAAGAAGAAGGAGAAGACAGACGAACAAAATTTTTATATAAGTCACGGGAGAAAATCTCTCTTCCATTGTCTTTAGTCGCGAGATAGCCCTTCCCTTTCATTCTTTCTCCTCTTCCTCCCTCCCCTATCCTCTCCTCCATCCGCCCCAGCCCAACCCAGCCCCACACCCACTCTCCCTCCCTCTTCTCATCCGTCTCCGCTTTGTCGGTCGACTTTTCCTGTTGACAGAACGGTGCACTAGTAATTATACAGGATGCAGTGTCCCTAGCTTGTAAATGCACGATAAAGGGAACAGACCTCCATCACCTCCCCAGACCTTCCTTTTTCCTCGCTCCCTCTGCCAG
This sequence comes from Agave tequilana, assembly GCA_038442645.1. Classification (NCBI taxonomy): domain Eukaryota; kingdom Viridiplantae; phylum Streptophyta; class Magnoliopsida; order Asparagales; family Asparagaceae; genus Agave; species Agave tequilana. The sequence goes on along the minus strand of JAVJIF010011966.1, from coordinate 187,780 downwards.
CCCCCCCCCCTCTCGGACAAACCCACCCCCATCGAGTTCTCTCTTTCTTCTCGTCTTCCCCCCCCCCCCCCCGCCCGCGGACAAACCCCCCCATCGAGTTCTCTCTTTCTTCTCGTCTTCTCCCGGCGGCGGGCGAAGAGAGCACGAGATTGCTTCAAGAATCGATCTTGTCCTGTTCCCTTTCCAAACCCAAAAAGAATAGGAAAAGGAATTGAAAAAGGGCCCAAAATCTATTTCTTTCTTTCTTTGTTTTGCCAACAGGAAGAAATATAAATTGATCACAGTGTTCAAAATCTCTTTTTGTTTAGATTTAGGTTTTAGTTTCAGGTGGTGGTCTCAGTTGGAATATTGGAAGGTAACCAAAGGGGTGAGGGGGTGAGACGAGACGCATATAGAAGGGAACGGAGATCTGCTGTATGTCAGATCGTATTGAGGGGGAACTAAACTCCGGCGGATTCGGTGAGCTCGCAACCCTTTACAATGGCCACAACTGCGGAAAAGCGACGCCCTGCTGCTCCTCTTCTGCCCCCGCTGCTGCCAAGCTCTGCGCTAAGGGCAAGGGTCTCGGACCCGAGGTGGTTCAAGAATGGACCGTAGATGGAAGCGGCAGTACTGGCGGCAGCACCATCGGCAAGAGAGCAGCGGCGGCGGCCGCCATGACCGCCCTTATCAGTCCCGTCGTTGATGACCTTCAAGATCCAGCTCCTGCAAAGGCTTCCTCCAAGGGTATAAATATTATAAACTTTCTTCTTTTTTGTTATCCTTTTGTATTTCTTCTCTTTTTGTTTGGGCTTCAAGAAAGAGTAACAAAAAGTTTGGGTCATGTTACAGAAGAAGATTTATATTGATTTAATGAACAAACTGAGAATATTGATATGATAATTTAATGATGAATGGAAATAGTCGTCAGCTGATAATCAATGGAAATATGGATGCAATTTAAATGTTTGTGAATTGCTGGAAAGAAATCAGAAATGCTAGACTAAGAAGAAGAAGAAGAAATGCATTCTTCTGTAGAAAGGGGAGAACCTAGAACGATGTTTGTTTTAGTCTCTCCCGTTGGATTTTATTTTCTCTATGCAATTAAAATTTCTAAACCTTTTTTATTTTGATATAATTACATATTGTTTCTCATTACTGCTGCAAATGAGATAAGAACTAAATCTTCCCAAATGTAACTTTCCAATCAGATGCTTTATTTACTTTGGTTTTTCTGTTGGATGTTAGCAATTTATGGCAGAAATTTATCAAGAAGCAAAGCACAAGCTTCAATAATTATTTCCATCATGCAACCTATTTCACAAGCAACTGACTATGATCTATATTACATACTCTAGAATACTGGCGGCGGTGGAAACTGAACGAGTTCCACCGTTGAGCAGCGAAGGAGGAAGAACAAGGAGGGGGAAGAAGGAGGTGGTTGGAGGGGAGAGAGGAGTAGTGGGGGGAAGAAGATGAAGGCTGTAGGGGAGAGTAGAGGGCGCTGCACTGCTGCTGCTCTCTCTCTCTAGCGCGCGGCGGAAGAAGACGGACAGACAAACATGGTTTCTTAATGAGTCACGGGAGAAAATCTCGCTTTGCTCAGTTTTGATAAACAATTACATCTGATTGACATGTTTTTTATTTCTCAGAATGTAAGATTGCATGATGGATGAATAGGAATTATTCATGCATATTCTTTCTCATAAATATTACGCCTCCACGACAGAAAGGTTTTGACGCAAATTGAAATATATCTTCGTAATAAAAACCATTGGTTGAGATAAAATTTGGTGTGAATGTACTTTCTGTGCTGGGATACATTTTACAGACTTAATGTTTGATTAAAGGGGGCTATAGTAAAATAGTGAATGAGAACACTAAGGAGAAGTGAAAAAGGTAAGGTTGACAAGGAACCCGCCCAAAGAAAATGCCATTTATAAAGATCAAAATGTAAACAAATAAAAAAACTATTTCCTTTTCCTGTTCATTTGGTCCTGACCTGCATTGGCCAGGACCGAGAAGAAAATCAATCTCTAAGATAGTAAACATTTTGCTAAATTTTGGGAAAATATATTTTGTAATTGAAGTACACTGGCAACAACTACCATCTGTCTAGCAGTTATATAAGCTTCAATTATGTTTTACTCAAATGTTTTTATTATTGGTTCCGTTCAGCACCCAAGCAAGTACCTCATGGCTTCACTTTTGATTGTTTGATAATTTGCATTGCATGCTATTTAGATCACATTTCTACTTCCCTCCTTTGTGAATATTGGGCTGCCTACTATCCCTGTTAGTTTTCTTATTTAGGATGGTCAACAGTTGGCTATATGTGTTTTCGTGTATGTGTTTTGGATTGATATTCTTATTGTTGTTGGGAAATTGCAGGTATCCCAGTAATGATGAGGGCTCAGTCAAGCCACCCTTTGGATCCACTATCTGCTGCTGAAATCTCTGTGGCAGTGGCAACAGTCAGGGCTGCTGGGGCAACCCCAGAGGTAGGCATCATATCTCAATTCACTTTTCTTAAAACTGGCGAATAAATATGTTATTATGTTTTTTATCATGATAAGGATGTTAGTATGCATCCATTATTGACACAGTTCTTCTTTTCAGGTCAGATAGTATGCGGTTTGTCGAAGTGGTTCTATTGGAACCTGGAAAAAACATTGTTGCACTGGCTGATGCATATTTCTTTCCTCCCTTCCAACCATCACTTGTGCCCAGAACAAAAGGTGGACCCGTCATTCCAAGCAAGCTTCCTCCCAGAAGGGCTAGGCTTGTCGTCTATAACAAACGATCAAATGAGACAAGCATATGGATTGTAGAGCTGACTGAAGTACACGCAGCAACTCGTGGTGGTCATCATAGGGGGAAGGTCATTTCATCAGAGGTTGTGCCTGATGTGCAACCGCCAATGGTATGAGTATTTCTGGATTTATGCTAAGTGTTTTCCACAAATGATGAATATTGTTACTTCATTCGTCTCAGTCACATATTTGTTTGTTGAAACAGATCACACATGCACCTTAAGTTAATTGGAAGTGCTAAATTTTCCATACACTTGTCTCTAAAACTGCAGGATGCTGTGGAATATGCAGAATGTGAAGCTTGTGTAAAAGATTATCCTCCATTCCGAGAGGCAATGAAAAGGCGAGGCATTGAGGATATGGATCTTGTGATGGTAGATGCCTGGTAAGTTTGTTCTCAGTTTTTATGTACTTGTTTTATTCTAGCCATTTGGGATATAAAACATGCTTCTGACAAGTTCTTCCATATTTCTTATGGATTCTATTGATATGACCAGTGTCTATTTTTTTACAGGTGTCTTGGTTATTACAGTGAAGCCGATTCTCCTAGGCGGCGACTTGCTAAACCACTGATTTTTTGTAGAACAGAGAGTGATTGTCCAATGGAGAATGGTTATGCACGCCCTGTTGAAGGCATCTATGTTCTTGTTGATATCCAGAACGTAGTGATTATTGAGTTTGAAGATAGAAAACTGGTTCCTTTACCTCCTGCAGATCCATTAAGAAACTACACTCCAGGCGAAACAAGAGGAGGTGTTGATCGTAGTGATGTGAAGCCTCTCCAAATACTTCAGCCTGAAGGCCCAAGTTTCCGGGTTAATGGCCACTTTGTTGAATGGCAGAAGGTACTATTTCTGTACCCTTGGTAGTCCCCCCTCAACACCCCCCCCACACCCCCCCCCCCCCCCCCCCGCCCAAAAAAAAAAAAAATGCAAAAATGGTGCATGTCACAGTCAAATATGGTCTCAAAAGTTGGGAATGTTATGTACAAGTTAAAATGCTTGTATGCAAATTGTCACCCAACTCTATGATGCTCGTTGGACTTGTATACGCAAATGTATATTCATGTGCAGTTTCTAAGCTTTGATTCTATAAATGGTAGTTGAGGTTAGCTTCAACCTTACAAATGGTACTTGGGTTTATATATGAAATGTAATATTGTAATGGGTTATATGTAGAACATTCATCTAAATTTCAGATATTTAGGACGATATGCAAATATTAGCTGACGGGTTATAGATACACACGCATTGTGTGTGTGTGTGTGTGTGTGTGTTTGTATGTATTGTATAATGTATACAAACACACGCACATATATATATATATATATATATATATATATATATATATATATATATTATATATATATATATATATCTGTGTGTGTGTGTGTGTATGTATGTATATGTATATGTATATGTATGTATGTATGTAAATAACATGTGTATATGTAGGTATGCAAGTATGCAACTATGTATGTATGTATACATATGTATACATTTTGTGTCACTGTCACCTGGAATATGGGACACGGGTGTCAAGTGTCTGCATGTCCTAAAGTGTCTCGCATGGTAAATTATAAACATGGCTATAGAAACTCAACTACGTGTATGTGTATGTTCGTTTACCTATGCACATGTCTAATATTGCTGGTCCCATATTTAGACGAAATAGGCTTTTTTTTAACACTATTTGTTTCCCAATCAAGTTTAAAGATCGTGGGAGTGAAAAAAGATAACATTTTTTGTTAACATTTCTTTGTTTCAATTTTCTCTCATTAATCCTTTTTGGATTTTTTTTCTAGTTCTGTTCCTTATTTAAATCTCTCTTCTTTCAGTAGAATGCTCCCCTTGATCTTTTGTATGAGTCCTGTTTGCGTCTGGGGGACACGGGAGTCGAAGTTTCATGTCTGTGTGTCATACACAACAACATTTTGTGTTTAAGTGCGTACGCATGCATGTGCGTCCATGTGTGAAGTTATATTACACAGAGTGTCACCTACCTATGAAAATACATTGTGAACCGTCCATATGGTTCATTGCAATTTATACATCCTAAAACCCATATGTATTTAAAATCATACGAATTGATTATTTCAATCCCATGAATTAATTACATCAAAATAAGTAGCCATTACGATAGTTATAGGGCCATTCCTTTTTATATCACGAGCTGCATAGGATAAAATGTGGACCCCACATAATTTTCTATCAACATAGATTTTAGGATGTCACATTACGCATAGAGAGTAGCATAAGTGTCTACACATACCTATGGAAATACATAATGGATTATCCATATAGATGATCCAAATTGTTTGGTTGTGATCTAACCATAAAGAAAATCTATGCCGATCCAAAATCAAGTGGTTTGCATTTTCTTGTTTCTACAGATCAAGCAAAAGGAAAATATTCAAATTTTAGCGTGCTCAAACAACCGTCTGTTTTAAGGATGAATATGCATAATGTTTAAGTTTTCTGATCTTTGATCCGCATGAGTTTTAGGATGTGTAGATCAGAACCAATGGTTCAAATCATCAATTTAGATGTTGAACCATGTATCTCATTAGGTGTGTATAAACTCTTCATTAATCCTATATGTGTTTTATACTTGCCCTATTCGTGTGTATCTAACTGCCTATAATAGCACCAATAACGTTTCTGTCAAGAGAGAATTTGAGCTTTTAGATTAGTTTTACTTCATCTGCATCATTCATTGGTTTTCAAAGTTTAGAAAGAATTCTACTTTATATAAGAGACTAAAAGCATGAATTATGTCAACTTTGACTTCAATATAGTAATCTATATCTTTTTTTGGAAAAATTATTCAATCTTAATTTCAACTATATTAATTAAATTATTTAATGTTTTGATATTTAGATTGTTTTAATGTGCTTTCGTATTTACAACTAGAAATCATATTGCGAGTACAATTTGCGTTTCTAAATTATAGCGATTTGATTAATTACTTATCATGTTTTAGGTCTATTTATGACTATAATAAGCAAGGTAGCTCAATTTTTGAATAGAAGTGTTTCCTAATCTTAACTAATTCTATATGAGGAAGATACTATAATCAAATACAAATTATTATTTTTATTTACTTTTCACCTATGTCAATACAATTGATTATTTTTCTAAAATTTAAGGGTATTAAATCGTAGCTTAAATATAATATATTAAATTATTAAATAAATTTTGTTATTTTAAAAATTTATAAATAAGTTACTTTTGCGAAATAATGTTTTGAGTAGGATTTCCACCTAAAATTATGAGCAATAATTTGATTTGTTAATAGGTATGATATATATACATTAATGACGATAATATGTATAAAATATGTCATGATTCCTAAGAAAACAAACTAGATGAGCAATACAAATGAGTTGATGAGTTTTCTAATTTAGCTGATTATTAAAAACATAAAAATGTATAAAGATGGTTGCTATTTTTATTAGAAATGTTTTCCAAATTTTGAAACGGTATAAAATTTTCTACAAAAAGTTATATATTTTACTAATTTCTTATTTTTCTAACTACTATATTGGATTTCCCACAATTTGCATTGGTGCACATCTCTTTAGCTAGTGTGTGCATGCTTGCATATTTGTGTGTGTGAGAGAGATCAAGTGGTTCAAACCTTTCCATGGCTGAAATAATTCATGCAACTACTTGATGCATATGCAAAAAGGCTTGAAACCACTTGATCTCTAATCAGTAGGCTAATTTGAGTATGTAGATCAAAATGAATGGTTTGGATCATCTATGAGACGACCCATTGTCGAGGTTTTGAGAACCGTTCTCATAGGATCATTTTCCTATAAATATGTAGGTATGTACGTATGTACATATGTATGTACGTATGTACGTATGTATGTATATATGTGTGTGTATGTATGTATATATATGTGTGTGTATCATATATATGTCTATGCTTGAGTATACACATGTATCTTTGTATATAGTGGGCGCCTTCTCCCTTTTCCTTTTCTGGATTTCAGGCTGTTGGCACACATGTGGGGTGTGGCTCCATGGCAAAAGCCAAAATTCGAAAAGATTTGACATGGCTTATTTCTTTTATTGTTTGATTCATACTAATTTTGCACTGAAATGTAAGCTTTCTTTCTTGTTGCTGAAACAGTGGAATTTTCGAATTGGTTTCACTCCTAGAGAAGGATTGGTAATCTATTCTGTGGCATATATTGATGGTAGCCGTGGTCGCAGACCTGTGGCCCACAGGCTGAGTTTTGTTGAGATGGTGGTGCCATATGGAGATCCAAACGAACCACACTACCGAAAGAATGCATTTGATGCTGGGGAGGATGGACTAGGAAAGAACGCACACTCTCTTAAGAAGGTTAATTATCCTCTTAAGAATTCTGTCCTTTTCAATACTAATTTTCTCTTGGAATTATGCTTGCAGTGTTGAATAACTTTCTTTGTGCAGGGATGTGACTGTCTAGGCTACATCAAGTATTTTGATGCACACTTTACAAATTACACTGGGGGTGTGGAGACTATTGAAAATTGTGTTTGCTTGCATGAAGAGGATCATGGAATATTGTGGAAGCATCAAGATTGGAGAACAGGATTAGCAGAAGTACGACGTTCAAGAAGGCTTACCGTTTCATTTATATGTACTGTAGCTAACTACGAGTATGGCTTTTTCTGGCACTTCTACCAGGTAATTTTTTGAAAACTTGTTATGTTGCTTGGATTTGAAATGTATTGTTTTTTGTTCTTGGTTGCCTTATTTTCTTTGATACCTTTTCAAGAGAAAGGCGTTCTATTTCTTGCTTTAGTAACAATTATTACTTGTATGCATTTTAAGACTATGGCATCAGGTTCTTTGGTTTCTCATCTTCTTTAGTGATACTGGAACTAACAATAAAATTGTTCCTGTCTGTTTGCGGTTAGTGTTGGTTTCTGATGTTCATAAACAGATTGGACATCTGCAATTCTGCATATAGGAGGCTACGGTTATGAGTGTTTCTTGTCCATTTATTTTTATCCTTTGACTTTCCTGAATTGCCATCTCCAAATAATAATTTTGCTTGATTTTGTCATATTGTCTTTTGTTTCTGCAACTTGTGCCATGGTTGAAGAGTTCTCTGCCTACAGTGTCCTAAATTTCGAGCTAATTAGCTGACACATATGAGCTTACCTTCAGTAGCCTCACAATCTCATGTTTAAGTGGGAGCTCATTGGTCGTAATCTGCTCATCCATGATAGCAGATGGGATTTTCAATCAAAAATTGGGGGCATATATTGTATGGTCATCATGCAGTGATGGATGTTTTGTAGCATATGGAGGGTCTATTACGGCTCGTGAAGGCTAGTTGTGGTTTCAGCATAGGGATTTAGTGGATGGTAATAAAAATCACTCATGTGGAATTGCTCTCTCCCCCTTATTGAGAGATACTTTCTCGATCATGGAGGTTTTCTCAGAGTGCTTTTACCTGTAGTGATATAACTATTGGCCCAATGCTGAAAAGGAACAACAAATCCCCCACCCCCTCCTCCCTCCCCCCCGCGCGCACGACCATGCACGCACTCACTCAAACCCAAGCCAACCTCCAAACCCACCTGACATGCACCCGCCCTCCCATCAACACTCACATCTGCAGTGAGGTTTCTGCACGTGGCATATCTTTATCTCCTATGTTGTTGATGCAGAAGATAAAGTGCTATATAATATTTAACTGATCCTGTGAGAAACTTATTGTTTTCCTTTTTGTATGTTTGTTTCAGTAATTTTGTCATCCTACTAAACAAATAGTTGTGTCTCTTTCATTCAAAGGTGACCTGTGATATAATCTGATATGATCCTTCTACTTTGATTGATCAGAATCTTAAGCAAAACTCCTTAGTGGTGTCTACCTCATATTAATCTATGCAATGTACATCACTGAAATGCTGATGTGTAATCTGGTTTGAGAGCTCTTGTGTAATAGATGTAATCTTGGCAGTTCGTCTGTAGCATCAATTATGCCTGCTAAATAAGAGACCATAAATTAGAGATCAATAGCTTCTGATTTCTTATTTTAAAAGTTTTAGTGTTGTGTTGGTTATTCTGAACATTCAGTGATATATCCCTCCTGAATGAAAGAAACTTTTGCCTCTATATGTGTCAAACTTTAGGATAATCCTTTTTCAACTTTTCTGAGTATGGCCTGTTATGTGGGGAAATGTTCTCACATGGTAGTCACTAGAAGGTGAACCGTGGAAGAACCAACCCTTTTGGGTTTTGACTGTTGTCAGTGTTAGATCAGCCTGTTTATGGAACATTTTGCAGACAATTTTTCATGTTTCCTTTTTTCCTGAAAGTTCAAGATGACTTCCCTCTTTCCCCAACTTCTGCGTTCATGAGACAATCTCTTATGAACTTAGAACTTAGAATTAAGCGAAATGCTTTAATTTTTCAATTTTAAGAACTTTATTTTTTGTAGTGCAAACTTGTTCAGTCAAATAAGTTATAAATTTGGATTCCACTTCCAAGTCCATGCTGATATCCAGCTTGCATCATGCAATCATCCTGCGATGCACACATGCCTCTACTTCAGCTCACAATCAAATCCGCCACTTGTAAATGGTTTTATCTGTAGAACTATCTAGTTCGGACTGCAGCAATTAGCTTGCAGCATGCAATCAGTCTGCTACAACGCACACCTTTACTCCCACTCATAATTAAATTCAACTACCTATAAATAGTTCTATCTGCAGAATAATCTAGTTTTGTCCAAGGCATATCAACCTATATTTCAGCAGATTGTCATGCTCCCCAGTCTAAGGCTATATTTCATCTGCATTCAATTTAGTACTTCCTCTTTGAATAGGTATTCTTCTAACACATTCACAGGTTTCTATACATTTTCCTCTTAGAATAATTAAAAGACTTAACATGAAATGCTCAAATATGACCCGATTCCAGGGTCCAGGATAGCTGGTTGCTTCTTGAGGATTATATCTAACATATGGTCAAATATAATCCATTGCCAAGTAGATTTTTCCTTTGGTGCATTATTGTCATTGATTCCCCATGTCCCTTAGTGTACCACTTTTCACACGAGCTTTACCTTTGGTGCATTATTATCATTGGTTGATTATATACTTCAGAGTGCTCATTTATTACGATTATGGAATGCAATTCATAGAATCAAACATGGATGGTTAAAGTAAAGAAGAGTTTCTGGGGGTTTATGTGATCATAGGATACTCATGAAATTGAAGGGAAATTCTATAAGATGGTTATAACTCCTTTTGCTTTTATAGTTCAGAATATATGGCAGATCAGAAACATGTCTAAAAAATATGTGTAGCAGAGAAGAGAATGTTGAGATGGATGAGTAGCAATACACTGAGAAATAGGATAAGAAATGAGGGCATCATAGGAAGTTCTAGGTTTCTCCTATTGAGGAGAAAATAAAGGAGAATTGATTGAGACAAGTATATGCAATGCAAGGCAATTAGTGCGCCAATTAGGAAAAGCAATAGGATCATAATTATGGAGGCAATGTGGAATAGGGGGAGCCCTGAATGAATTTGGTTGGAGGCAATTGAGAAGAATATATTAATGTTTTATGTAATTGAGGAGTTGTCGTTTAACCAAGGTGAATGGGAGAAAATAATTCATGCAGCTGACCCCAAAAGTTTGGTTTTAGGCTTTGTTATTGTAGTAATTGTTTTAACCACATTACTTTTAAATAGCTGATGTCATAGAGGAGAGTATACTCGCATTAATACCATTTATTGTGGTTGATGTATGTATAATGCTAATGAGTGTGGCTGAATATCAAGTGCTAATATGTTATAAAAGATGGAATTTTTGTTGATCAGTATTCTATATTGGATCATGCCTTGGATATGTGCAAATCCATAAGCAATTTATCATCTTCATGTTACTTTTTGATCTTTCTTTGTTGATAACAATTTTGGAGGTTGTTTTCTTCTCTCGTGTGTGTGTGTTTGATTGTTAACTTCTACGCAGCAGCCAACAGAACCATCATCGTCTCTTTCCCACCTATTAACTGACATACTAGGTTTAATGGAAGACCCCTCTTTCCTCTGCGGTTGTCACATGAATTTCGCTCCAAAATGAGAGGTTTATTATGTAAAGTTTCTGTGTTGGAAGTTTGCTAAATGATGAGCTATTCATCAGTTGATTGCTCAAAGTTTTTATAGTCTTAGATCTTTGGCATCTATTCCATGAAATCTTCCTTTTGTTCTTGACCGCTGAAAGCATTTTGTGTAATGTATCACCATTGTTTTAAATATTGGCCGATATACAGGTATATCAGCCGAGATATCGGTATTTTATTCAAAACGATACGATAAGTGCAAAAATTTACTAGATATTGTTTTGGACTGATATTGACCGATATATCGCCACGTGGCCGATATATCGGTCGATATCCGAGATGAAATATCTGATATATCGGCCCTTATAGTTACTTATTTGGATAATAATATTATTTTTTGCTTGAGAGATAGTTTTAATTTATTCTATGTTCATTATGGTATTTCAATGATGTTTTTATATAATGTTTGGATAATAACTTATTTCTTTTAATAATGTCTTATATGTATTTACTATTGATATATCAAACAGTATTTAGTACCATATCACGATATATCGTCCGGTATTCGGTATCCGGTACATAATTTTGCGGATCAGTATATCGCTGATATCCGATATTTAAAACACTGTGTATCACATTCTGACTTAAGGTCATATGTTTAAGTTGCTGAAAAACCCTCTTTGCAAATTGCAATGTAGGAGAAGGCTGTCTTACATCTAACGTTCCCTAGACCAGTTTTACCAGGACACTCCATCTTTTGCATAATTTTGCATCGTTGGACAATGGACACGACAAGACATTCGGATGACTCAGGCGCCACTTATGTTAAAGAAAAATGGGAGATAGGGTGTCACTGAGTTAAGAAGGGAAATGCTTAGAGATAATAGCTAAAGAAATTCTATAAAAAAGGATAGATAGAAGAGGTGCTAATGAGTGTTATACACACGCGCGCGCGCACATACAGCCACAATCATCCAAACTCATGTCACTGTTTTCTTAAACTGTGATTGTTAGAATATAAGAATATTACAGTCAACCTTTACCATAACTTCGGGTTATGGTGTGGAAGGGATCCTATTATGGTATGAGAGCAACCTGGGTTCAAAATCCCATAGGGAACCTGTTTGAGAAGCAAAAATTACTGCTGTGTAAAAGCTCAGGTTAAAAAGAAAACCCTTAACCTGTGGGGCGTGTTAGAATATAAAAATATTACCATCAACTCTCACCACAATTTCAGAGTTTTGGTGAAGCGGTAGAGACTTAATAATGTCAATGTCAAAATAACTAAACAATGATAGCTAAGCAAGTAGCATTAAAGACAGCTTGTTGCTCCTCTAAATAGGTGACCAGTTACGTGAGCACATTTATGTATCCTTTATCTTTATTTTTAAAACTTTGTGTAGGTAACTTTTGAACACTCAACCACTAGATTCGTCCTATGTTTCTGTAATATTTCCTAGACCCCACTACAGTGGGAGCCTCGTTGAAGAGAGGTTGCCATTTTTGTTTGAAACATTTTGGTATGTGGTGATATTCATACAACAGATTTTCAAATAGAAGCAATCTTTGTTGTGAATTCATGTTATTAATCATTGCTTAATCTGTTATGTTTAAAAAACTTTAAGAAGCATGGATTAGACATACATACAAGACCCAACAATTCTTTAGAAAGTAGGACACGGTAGCACGGCGATATGACATTATAATATTATTAAAATACTAAGAGAGACTGAGAGAGTGGTATGTACACATAATATACAGACATGTTTGCATCCAAAGTCCAAACAACTAATAATTTAACAACATTCGATGATTAAATATATGCTAAAATTTTGACCTACATACATTTTTAATGACTTTGCAAAAGGGGCATGCCCGCCTCTTCAACTTTCTATGGAGTAGCTTAATGTGTTTCACTTCTTATATCAAAATATATCTAGATTTATCATAATTTTATGCAAATCACTAGCTCTATTATTTGGTCTACATTTATGTATCTCATATCTAGATTTATCATTCAGTACGGCATTTATGCATCTCATTTTTGCTCTGCATTTGAAACATACAAGCTCTATTATTTGATCTCATTGTTGCTTTGTCTTGGTCTACTCGCATGATGTGGCATGTGCATCCAGTGCTTGTTGATTGCTGTATTTTTGGGTTATAAACATGCATGTGCATAAGTTGAGCCCATCATGTGGTTGTAGGATGGTAAAATTGAAGCAGAGGTGAAAATTACTGGGATTCTCAGCTTGGGAGCATTGCATCCTGGAGAATCAAGAAAATATGGCACAACTATTGCTCCAGGTTTATATGCACCAGTCCATCAACATTTCTTTGTTGCTCGTATGGACATGGCTGTTGATTGTAAGCCTAATGAAACCTTCAATCAGGTACAGTTTATTTATATCTATTCTTATTTATATTATATTCCATGTTTGTTTATTGACTAATTTCTTTATTAATTTTTTTCTCTATCATTTACTTGGTAAGTTGGCCAGTGTGAGACTAAACAAATGCTTTTCACTAATTATGGCTCCTGGAAACTCGTTATCCCCATCCGTACTGACTTTATCATAATTTTTCCTGACTACCTTGTTGACAAACACGTGAAATTCTAAAATTGATAATGCTTGCCCCAAATTTTATTATTTGTACCTGCCATAAGCTCGCTGAATTATTGTTATTGTTGGTAAGCACTTTCTTTACTCTTTTTTTAGTAGTCATAGAGCCTTCACTGTTTGAATTATATAATTAGGCAATGATTTTAGATCATCCACTTTTCTTTTAGTTTATTTTCTTTTTGTGTCTACATGCTTTCTTGTTTGCGACTGTGATGCTTTTGGATTGTTGAGAGGAGGTGGAGGCATATGTATAGAGAAACTTGGGCATTGACGTAGCATGGCTGCATGTTGGCCTACAGGCACAACAATGTAATCAGTAGTAGATGCATGCCAGTACATTGACTACAACTACTGTTTGTTTGGACATGATCAATACCTGGGTACAAGTGTAGGAAAGTAGATCACAGGACATATAGCAATACTTGATCAAATCATACGACATATGTTTCTTATGTTTATATTTCTTTTTTATCTCTTAGATATAAATAAAACTGAAACCTTAGGCACAAGTGAAAACTACTGAAACCTATACTCTAGTAGATTGCGTTCAACAAGAACTGAAACTGAGTTTGTAGACCTTGTTTTAGTATATGATTTGACATATTTTAAGTAACTTTCTCCTTTTGAGTTATTTGGTTTCATCGTGGACTATTGAGACCATGGTCCAAAGTCGCAGCCTCGACCGCCGACTCGGCAGACACTGAGACAAATTGTTTTTGGCGTCTCGGATCAGACTCGGGCGATACGCGCAAAATGCTACATAAAAAGCTCAAAAAATTCTGAAAAAAATCACGACAAATCCTAAAAAAATGTAGACATCAATATTCATGTATCACATCTCCAAAACCTATCTCTTAGCACACTAAACATAAAGCGAAAGCATAAATACACGCATCGTTGGTAGAAATATATCAAAATACATGCATAATATAGTAAATTGCACAAAATATATTCATAATTACCTGCTATTGTAGTCATTCACATTGAATTGCGATGAGACACAAAGTCATCATTTTCATAATTCCCGCGATAAGTATAGAAATCAGGTATATAATTTTTTATAAGGATAATAATATGTTTGTGAGTGAGATCTAGTAGGTTGAGATGATTGGCTAGAGGATCCAGCATCAGAGTAATATGGCGGTGTGGGTTATGCAATATCAGCTCCATGATGATTATACCAAAAACCTTGATATTCAGCGCTGCTAGTAGAATATTCACCAGTGCTAGAATAATCAGTGCTAGAATGTTGGCCTGATGTCAAACCTAATTCCTGTAAATGACCTTCTAGATTATGATAACCATGTGAGTAGCTATCATATCCACTCGAATAATCATTACTAAAATTCAAATCAACCAACCGATCCAAATGCCTACATTGTTGCGAAATCCCTGGTCGGCCTCCATGATCTGTATCTTGTGTGATATAATACTCTGAATCCTATATCAGAGCACCACTTTGTTGGCTTCCACCAGCATCATGAGTCTCTTCATCATTACCCCCATCACCGCGATAACCGCTGTCATCATCATCACAGCCGTCATCACTACCATCACTATCGTCGTCATCATCGTCAACACTGCCACTTTCGTCACTACGACCATGGTTCAATGTCACCGAGACGGATCGGTCTCGGCGACTCGGATCGGAGTCGGACAATATGCGCAAAACTCTCTATAGAAAGCTCAAAAAGTATGAAAAAATCATGACAAATCGTAAAAAAATGTAGACGTCAAAATTCATGTATCACATATTCAAAACGTATCACCTAGCACACAAAATAGGGGTACCATGTTCCCATCTAATATCGCGTTGCTTTGAAACTATACTGAAATTTAAAATTTATCTGTTACATTAAATTAAAACTAAAATTAACTAAATTAAAACTATATTAAATTAAACTAAATTAAATTAAACTAAACTAAACTAATTTATACTAAATTAAACTAAATTAAATTATTACCTAACTTCAATAAATTATTAAATTACCTAACTTAAATAAAATCAAAAAATTATATTAAATTAAATTAAACTAAATTAAGTTAATAAACTAAACTAATTTAAACTAAATTAAATAGAGAGAGACTGAGGGGAGAGAGAACAGAGGGGGAGAGAGGGGAGAGAGAAGACTGAGGGAGAGAGGGACAGGGACAGAGGGGGAGAGATCGATGGAGAGCAAGAGAGATCGACGGAGAGACTGAGGGGGACAGAGAGAGACGGAGAGAGATGGAGGAGATCGACAGAGAGAGGGAGAGAGATTGATGGAGAGAGAAGACAGAGAGAGAGAAGACAGAGAGACTGAGGGAGAGAGAGGGACTGAGGGAGAGACAGAGAGAGTTGGGAGAGGGACAGAGGGAGAGAGACGGAGAGGGAGAGAGAGATCGACGGAGAGAAAGGGAGAGAGACAAAGAGAGATTGACGGAGAGAGAGAGAGAGAGAGACATAGGGAGAGACGGAGAGAGTTGGGAGAGGGACAGAGGGAGAGAGAGACAGAGAGGGAGAGATCGACAGAGAGAGAGAGGATAAAGAGACTGAGGGAGAGAGCTCAGAGGGAGAAAGGGAGTGCCGGCGGAGCGATGGCGGAGCGACGGCGACGACGGAGCAGCGACGACGACGAAGCCCTCAGTTGGTGACGGCGGATCTGGAGGAGAGGTAAGTATATGTTTTTTCGCCTTTTTTCTCGTTTTTATAGGCGACAAGCCACGGGCGTTTTCAGCAGATCCGAGTCGAACCCGGATCGGTTTCGACTCGGATCTGTTCAATGACTCGGGCATCCGAGTCGTATCTGACTCGACCGAGATTGCGAACAATGACTACGACGAATAGATTTATCCAACCAACCTAAGTCATCTGGTGGTAGCATCAGTTCTCCTTTTCGAATTCACTCATCCAATATATCATTATCATCCTTGTTTTAAATATCGGCCGAGTCGGCCGAGATATCGTCCGATATCTCCTTTTTTGCCTGCTACCGATACGATATGAGGAAATCGTTCGCCATATCGTTTGCAAAAAAAACGGCTGATATTTGAAATACCCCCCGATAAATCGCCTGATATTGGCTGATAAATCGCCCGATAAATCGCCTGATATGAAATAACTTATTTATTGCACGACTGCGTGCAAATGTACATTATTTTTTAGTGTCTTTGCAAACATATTCCATCATTTTTATTAGGTAGATGATATTTATGACTCAAACTAACTTTTAGTTATCAATATTTCATTATATATAGTGTCTGATATGAATGCCCGATATGCGCGCGTATCCCCGATATCTCCTCCGATATCCGATATCCAATATGAATACCCCCATCCGATACGATCCCGATATCCGATATTTAGAACCTTGATTATCATTGATCATCGTGTCGCTTTCGCATGTCAAATTTCTTACTCGCAATCTCAATTGTAATGCATAAACACTACTTTATGTACCTTTTTTTATTGCCAACTGATTGCGCAGTTTTGTATGAATAAGCGACCACGTGCTCCAATTTATTTCACAACCCGATAAAGAACATGTTTGTCTTAAAACTTTGATGACAATTTTCTGCAGGTTGGGAGCTTCTTCGTCATAGTTAATCCATCAATCAGCTGGAAGAGATTGTTGCACTGCTCTTCTAGTTAGTGAACTTTCGAATTCTCTAACTCCTTCCACAAATAATTTTATCTACGAGAATCCACATCATAAGTGTTAATATTTGCATATGCATAATATTATGTCGCTGGGATAAATAAATTATTAGATAACTTACCTCATTAATGACTCTTTCTTGTTTATTCAAATCTGACTCCAATCTTTTAATGACCTTTAATTCAGTTCTTTCCTCTGGATGTGTAGAAAATTTTTTGAATATTGAAGTGTTGAATTTAAAAAATATGCTGCAATAATGTAAACACATGATTGTTATAATATGACAGTTTTAATTTCTAGTCAACAAATATGAATTATAAGTAGGTAAATGAATTACCAGTAACATGCAAGTGTTTATGCAATTATCTCTCCCATCTTTTAACAATATATCACAATACTTCTTTCAATTCTTATTTGATATCTTTATAGCCAATTTTGCTCTATCTATAACCTCATAGATAATAAATAATGTAGGTTTCTTGTCCTGGTCCACTTTCTTGTCCAAGTCATTTCACGACTTTCTTCATAGCTTGCTTTAGTTTCCTTCTTTCAACTTCTTTCAAACCACCAACTCCTTCAATTTTATTTTCAGAATGTTCATCGGTCACATTATAAAAATCTGCCTCACTTAAAGATTTCATAAGCTGCTCTTTTTTTGGATTTTATGGTTGCTCTTTCTTTGCTACTTTTGAAAAGATGTTTCAATATTTAATACACTTTTTTTGATTCTCGCAAGCATGCTTCCACTTTGACGGGATACATGTGCTATGTGTTGCTTCAATTTAGTGATACCACCATGTACTTGTTTCCCACAATAATTACACTTCACACGTTTTCTACTTCCACCAACAGGAGTACCGTGTTCCGATCCAATATCGCGCTGCTTTGGAGCCATGCTGAAATTTAAAAAATTATCTGTTAAATTAAATTAAAGTAAAACATTAACATTAAAAGATTAATTTACACTAAATTAAATGTACAACAAATTAAAACATTTCTAATGAATTAACATTAAAATATTAAATTAATATTAATGTTAAATTAACTAGATTAAATTTAGAATAATATTAGCTACATATTAATTAACTAGATTAAATTTAGACTAATATTAGCTATATGTTAAATTAACTAGATTAATATTAGCTTTATGTTAAATTAACTAGATTAATATTAGCTATATATGTTAAATTATCTAGATTAAATTAACTAGATTAAATAAACTAAATTAGATTAACAGAGAGAGACCAGGATATGGAGAGGGAGAGGGAGAGAGCGGGTGAGAGAGGGAGGGGGAGAGGGAGAAAGAGACTGAGCGAGTGAGAGAGGGAGGGGGAGAGAGAAACAAAGGGAGGGAACAGAGGGAGGGAGGAGAGAGAGAGGGAGGGAGAGAAAGAGATAGGGAGAGAGACAGAGCGGGTGAGAGAGGGAGGTGAAATACACCTAAAGGTGGGGTGAATAGGTGTAATACTACTCTAATGCGAAAATGCAACAATTAAAATCAGTAATGCAAACGGTTAACTCAAATCAAGAAGTGAAGCCGGATTTTCAATTAAGGGCTCTAAAACTTCTCCTCTATATTCCTCTAGGTAAGAGTTGAGGTCCTAAATTGCCTTTTTTGATTGAAAGAGGAAAACCGACAAGTATGAATGATGCAAGAGATGAATAACAAGTGCAATGAAACTAAAAACACAAGTGCAAACAATAGAGATAAAGTAAGAGCAAGAGAGAAAGCAATCGTAAACACAAGAGATTTGTTTCAAGGTTTAAGCTGCCTTCACCGCGTGAAGGATTTTCACTATCCATAAAGGAACTACAAGGTCTACACAGACTTGAAGTACACAACTCCAACCTCTACATAAGAGGTAGCTCAAAGCCAATGAAGTTAACAAGCTCTTGGCAACCACAAAGGTTACAAACTCTCTTTACAACTTCTAAGATTTTGAGTGGAGAAATAAGCTCAGAGAAGTTTGTGAGAGAAAAATTCAATGAAGAAAATAATCTTTAAGAGCTGAAAACTTTAGAGAATGATTGAGAATTGAAAGCATTTTGATTGAAAAACTTAAAAAAAACTTGATTTTTCTTGAAAGTTAGATCTCAGAAACTTGAATAGTTACAGACTTGATTAGTATCTTATAACTACATGTGGTTTGTAATCATCAAAACAAAATCGGAGAGTGTACCCTTGGGCCAATAGGAGGGGGGAGAGAGATAGACTGGGAGATGGAGGGGCAGAGAGGGAAACATAGGGAGGGGGGAGAGAGAGACGATCAGGAGATGGAGAAAGGAGCAACAGAGGTTACCTGGGGATGGGCGGTGGCAGACCAGGCTCGTGGGAGGTCGGTGGTCGACATATCTGGGCTCCAGATCTGGAGCTGCAGGTAAGTTTTTTTTTCTTTTCCCCTTTTTCCCCTTTATACCCGTAGATCACGGGCGAATAGCGGTGGAGATCGACTTGGCCAGGAATCGGAGACGACTCGGATGACTCGGCCGAGTCAGTCCGATTCGGCCGTGACTCGGCCGAGTTGGCCGAGTTGACTCCGATTCCTGGCCGAGTCGAATCTCTTCTGTGTTGAAACGATTGACTGGTGTCTCAGAATCGTGTCGGAGCTCGGCTGAGTCGGATATGACTCATACGACTCGGGCCGAGTCTTCAAACTCTGATTCTGAGTCTTCGAACTCTGATTGAGACTAGATCAGTTAGTTTTCCCAATAAGGTATTGATGCCATTTATGATTCTTGTAAGCTGTAACCAAGTTAAACGTAAAAATGACGTTAGTGTTCTAGATGAAGGTATTGATGCCACTTATTTAGTTCTTGTAACCAAGGTATTGATGCCACTTTAGCACTTTACTGTGGCTAGAAAATGCATTACGTTACAGAAGCTTCAAAGGTGAACATTAATTATTGATTCTACTGAAAAACATCTTTTTCTTTCAAATCTTTGGTGCCATGTGCCCTTTAGATATTGTTTTATACTCAGTTCTTGTTTATTTGGATCAACTGAAGGAACGATCTTGTAGTCTTGAAGCTTCTTTGCCATGGTAGCAGAATCTTTTATTTTGACAGATTCCTTTGCTAAATTAAGGTTTTTTTTATTATTTGAATTCACAAGTTGACTGGTTTTATCAACTTGAGTTGATCTAAATTTATGAGTAATGAACAATCTAAAAGAAGAGTTAGTCTTAAGATTGGAACAAGGGCACCATCCTGAACTTGCTGAAAAAGAAGATTAACCCAGAGGGTTACAAGGTTTCAGCAAGTTTTAGATTTAGGGTGAAATTGTGAAGGGCTAAGATTTATTCTTTCTGCTTAAACCCCTTATTGATGTAAACATAGGTATTGTAATTTATTTTAATCTCTTAATCCTTTGACCCAAAACTCTTGAACTCATATTTTTTTCGATTATCATAAGCATCAATATAGGATTTTATCCTGAAACATGGTTTCAACATTAGTGTCTAGTGTGTTCCTACTAGTGACATCCTTCCTGATGTGCGGTGATACAGGATTTTGCAGTGTCACTCCACTTAAATATTCAATTCTTGTTCACAATCGAATATCAATTCCACTTAATGTGGTGAATAGAAAATGCAGAAAGACCACACCTTGAATATTCAGAAGAGATATTGATAAAGAAATAATCCTGGAAGATGGGGAGAGGTACAATTCCATCACGATGCCAAGGACCAAAGACTGAATTTTGGCATGTGGAAGTGGACAAAATTTTGGTTATGGAACAATTAATGGGATATGCAAGACATTGTTGGAAAAGAAATAACCATGAGTTTTTGTTATAAATGGGGCCATATTGGGATATGCTGCTTATTAAGGGAAACATTATATTGAATCATTGATAAGAAGAAAGAATGCTGGAAACCCTATAAAATAGCAAGACTTGGTTAATGTTTTAAAAAGTAGATAAGGCACTCAAATGGTCCAGGCTAAGCTTCTATAACCCTGTCACTCTCCATTTTATAGAGAAAGGCTACTCAGTTTATGGAAAAATATAGACGTGTTAGCGATACTCAGTTTGTTGTTTGGCACCCTTAATTAGTTATCATTTAGACTTAATGAGTCTACTGTTTCTGAAAATTGATAATGTTATATTATAATGCTACTCATTGTTCTACTTTGTTCATTCTTATAACTCAGTTAATAGTAAACCATAGGCATGTTCACAGTGCTCGTTTTTTCGTTTTTTTTATTTGGTCCCATCAATTAGCGGTCATTTATACATAGTGAGTATACTGTTTCTGAAGATTGATACTCAATACTACAATGGTACTTATTGTTGTACTTTGTTCATTCTTTTAACTCATTGTGCTTATCCATGTTAGCTCTATGTCTCAACAGCTTAGTTTGTTGTAAATGTTGATGCTATAGCTTATCTATGTAAACTATTATTAGGATGTTCAGAAGAATTGTTATTAAGCAGATTATTTATGTAATTTTGGATTTTTAGATCTAAAGGACCTTTAAGAACCACCTAGGTGCTTAGCTGACTTCTTAAGACTAGCTAATGCTTGACACTTCTTTCTTCAAACACTTTCACAACGCTGGACTATGCGTCTCTGAGGTCCTTCATTTCAAATTGTTAACAGTGTTTAAAAGGAAATGATGCAAGGCCTCTTATAAGGTGAGACATTAGCCTAAAATATTTCCAATTATTTTTATTTTATATTGTAGTGGGCAATTCTCAACCCACAGGAAATCACGACACGTGTCCTGCTTGGGGATCATCGCTTGCCATGAGCAAACTCAAACTCAATTGACCAGCAAGCATGGGGCCCAAGAAGGAGATTTCGGGCTTCAACCCGAACTCACAACTGGTCAGACACCGACTACTTAGATCTAGCGCTTAATCAGAGTTGCATCACTTTGTAAGACTTCACCCACCAGTACCGGGTCCACCACGGAGTCGCTCAAGACTCCGACACAAAGACTTCTCATGTAGTTGCTCAAGACTCCAACACTTAACTCACTGGAGCTTATTATCCTCGCGCTGCGTACAGTTGGATATCACTATCTCCAAGATTCACGAATTCGACTACGCTGGCAGATCATCTCCACGTTCTAAAAACGTAACACTCCTATATCAAAACGAGCATTTATGAACGGTGGCGGATATGCAGACATGGCGATCCCAATAATCAAGCGGCACAATCTGGACGGTTACAAAGAAATCGTAATGTGCAAGTCGTGCGGCTACGTAGATCTGAAATATCCGCACCCATGAAAGTAGCTCGAGCAGATATAAATACCTTGCCTGTTCCAACAAGAAGGGGGTTCGAAAAAACAAAACCCTTAACGCACTTGTAATGACACAGAGCATTCTGATTTCTGTTTGTAATTCCTTCGAATTAAAGTAGAACTTTTTCTTTTCGTGATTTCCCCCTTTGGGTTTCCACATTAAATCTTTGTTTTGTGTGGTTTATTGGTCGGTGCGTCCTTGTCAATTTGGTACACGTGACTTGGAGAAATTTTCACAGCATTTAGTGTTTTCATTGAGAGCTTCGAGTCCACACTCAAGGTCTCCTCTCCTTTTTTTCAACCCTTCTAAAAAAAGGCCTCATCAGATGGAGTTGGCCCCACCTAGAAGAAACTCTTCTAAAGCCGTTGCCACAACCTCCCTGAGGGCAAATCGGTTGTCGCTGGAGGTACGGGGGCGCTAACTTCCCTCCTCCCCACCCCAACGTTCCCATCGAAAAAGTTAGGGAAGCACACTCATCATCGACTAATTCACAGTCGTCGGGGGCAACGAACTTGGGGTCAGCTTCCCTTCGAGAGCCAACTTGATGCGGACATCATGAAGTCGTCAAAGCCACCATCAAAGCCCAATTCAAAAGTTTGAAAGGTATACAAAGGAGACTAAAGAGAACCATGGCTATTTGATTCTGGAAGCAAATTTTGTTTATGAAGTTCTGTAATCCTACTAGTAGAGTTTTTATTTTCTCTTCTCTATGTATTGGAATTGTAGTAGGATTAGTATTTGCCTATTTTGTATTTTGTATTTTGTACTTTGTTTTAAGTTTTTTATTTCTTTTAGGAGTTGGTTTTGAAGTCTAAGTTGAAGTAGGAGAGAGATACAATTTTGTTGCTTATGTAAATGCCCCCATGTATTCAATTTTTCAACAATTTTTCAATGAACAATCAGTGAAAGGTTTTCTTCACTCTCAAATTGAGTTTGATTATTGGATTTCTCGATCCTAAATTCTGTTAGTGGTGGGATACAATAATCACTCAATTAGTAGCGAGATATTTTAATTGATTTATCTATCTCTATTCCCTCTCTCTATCTCCCTTCAAGTTTTTTCTTCTCAAATAAATCTCTGTCGCCAAATCCCTCTCGCCCTTGCCACACATCCTACTTTGGCCTCGTTTGCATAAGCGCCTCGACGACTCTGTTTTCATTGATTGTACCTATTCTCATTTGCATGAGTTTAGAGATCAACCATCAATCAACAAGCAAGTTAAGATTATATTTACAATCATCTCAGGTATTTTTTTTATTACATCAACTTTTTAATTACAAGTCTAGGTATACATCTAGTATGTTATTTATTCTGATCTGTTGTCTGCATAAAAAGTGAGTGAGCGAGTCTGCTTCTCTCTTGTGATCGCTTGCCTTCTTTATTGCGTATAGAATTCGTTTAACTGCATAATCATAGATCTGATTAGCAATTTAATCTCTGATATTAATTACACAAAGCATGCAAAAAAATCACAACTGATATTATCTGTTTTAACTAGTTTTTCTACCAACGGCTTCTTGTTGGTGAAACGCCTTTTTGAATTGTCTTATCTTTTACTTCTTCCCCATACACATTTCACATCATCTTGGTATCAAAGCACAGTTAGGTAGGATTTGCATATTAGTCATGTTTATTTCCTTTTCTTCTAATTAGATTTTATTCAAAGCAAAAAAAATAGTGTAAATTAGGAAACTTTGAAAGGTAAGTTTTTTTCTGAAATTCCGTACGATTGTTGTCTAATTAAGGAAGGGTACTCAACATTGTGCTGCAACTAAGAACATCAAGTGCGAAAAATCTCTCACCTGAGTTTCGTCGACCTGGTCAATTGGACTGATAAAATCGGGGTTTGACTGACCCGACAATTTTAGAAAATTTTTCCAAAAACCAAACAAAAATTTCAAAATTCAAAAGAAAAGTATATAATGCTCATATTAGGACTCGTACATTGCATGCCAACCTGTAGTGGTGCCTTATACTTGCATGAAGAAGTTAGTGAACCCAATACTGATTCCATGGCCTCCCAACCTACCACCCTAACTGATCTCATGGCTAAACTTGAAGCCTTGATCTACGATATGGCTCAAACTCGAGCTGACCTAAACAAAATTAAAGTGCAAGTTGTCGATAGTCCACCACTGCTGGAGAGAATTCATCCTCATCGTGAAACAACCGTCGTGATAACACTGGTAGCCCATCCAATCTCGATAATCAAATTCTGAAGAATATTAAAATTAATGTTCCCACCTTTGATGGACTTCATGACCCACAAAATTTTCTAAATTGGACACTTCAATTAGATAAGTACTTCACATGGTACAACCTCACTGAGCCTAGAAAAATTAAGTTCCAAACTGACCGGTCAAGCTAGTCGTACTGGACAACTTAGAGACATACGCGCATCCCGACTTCAACGACCGATTGAAACATGGGATATGATGAAGGATGAGCTGAAAGGTAAGTGCCACCATCATTTAGTGACCGTCTTATGGACAAGTGAAATCAATACACCCTAGGCAATAATCAGCAAATGAGTACTTACAAATTTGATGAGTTTGTCATCAGATGCAGTACCTTCAGCAAGGAAGGACAAGCTCAAATCCTTTTTAAGTTTAGAGCCGGACTCAGAGAAGACTTGGGGACCGAACTGTTAGTTAGAGGAGTCACTGAATTAGAGAAAGCCTACACCATAGTTCAAGATCTAGATTCTCTTAGGTTTAACTACAACACTAGGAGTTTTGATTCAAAATCGAGTGTGACTAGGACTTTCTCTTCTTCGCAGTTCAACAAGTCTAGCACCCAATCCTCCCGAAAGAACGACTTTAAAGTAAAACGAAATGATGATCGTAGAAAACCCTCCGAGCAAACTTCTTTCAAATTTAGTGCCTTCACTAAGTACTATAGATGTCAAGGTTACGGTCACATCGTCGCTAACTGTCCTAGTGAAATGAAGATCACCTTCGTTAACAGAGTTCCACACAAGCTCCCGAGTCTGATGATGAGGAAGTTACATATCACCCAGACATAAATGAAGACGATTCCGATTATGACCAAGAAGGTTCTGATGCTGAATGTAACTATATTCAATTCGCATTTTCAAATTACGTACCTGTCGTCTGGTGTGCGTTCTCATAAAAGGACGATTGGAGAATAACTGTTATCTTCTACACATTCATTAAGATTGGAAACAAGAATTGGAAAGTAATAGTGGATAGTGGAAGTTGTGTCAATACAGTATTGTCTAAAATAATTGAGAAGGTTGGATAGAAGGCTGAACCTCATCCCCATCCATGTAAGGTGTCATGGATCAACTCCACAGCCCTAGACGTGAAACAACGATATCTTGTCCCGATTGAGTTTGATGTTTATAAAGACAAGATATGGTGTGACGTGGTTATAATAGATGTAGGTCAAATCATACTAGGACGCCATGGCTCTACGAAATGATGTTACCATTCATGGTCGATCGAACATGTGTCAATTTGGTCAATTTGAGCACGAGGGTAAGAAGATTAAATTGACACCTTACCGATCTATAGCTAAAAAGCCTAAACTTAATGCACCGAAGAAGTCGAAAGGAGTTAATTTGATCAGTGCAACATACTTGATCAAGAAATCAAGAACGGTGCCCTATACATGATCCTAACTGCTGGAGAAGTGGTTAAAACGCCAGATAGCACTATTCCTCCGGAAGTCACCCTTGTGATTGAGGAGTTTAGTGATGTCTTCCCGAAGACCTTCAGAATAGGTTACCACCGAAGCGTGACATCCAATACGCTATTGATCTAGTACCCGGATCAAGTCTACCAAACTTATCACATTACCGAATGAACCCAACCGAGCATGCTGAGCTCAAGAGGCAAGTCGATGAATTGGTAGATAAGGGTTTTGTTAGAGAAAGTATGAGCCTATGTGCGGTTCCTACATTATTAACGCTGAAAAAGATGGATTATGGCGCCATATGCGGGGATAGTACAGTGATTAACAAGATCACAATCAAATATCACTTTCCTATTCCGAGATTGAATGATATGCTGGATATGATGTCTGGTGCCACAATCTTTTCTAAGATAGATCGTAAAAGTGATCATCACTAGATTCACATTCGTTCGGGAGATGAATCAAAGACTACTTTCAAGACGAAAGATGGATGATATGAATGGATGGTTATATTTTTTGGGTTGACAAATGCTCCAAGTATATTTATGCGAGTGATGACTCAAGTACTACAACCCTTTATGGGAAAATTTCTTGTAGGCCTCTCATGAGCAACATTTAGACCGTTTACGTCAAGTTTTGTACTGTGTTGAGAAAGGAAGAATTGTATGCTAATTCGAAGAAGTGTGATTTTCTTACAATACAAGTTCTCTTTCTAGGTTTTATTGTTTCCTCGAACGGAGTTTCTGCAGATCCAGAAAAAATGAGAGCCATTGAGGAATGGCCGGAACCAAAGACCATCCGTGAGGTGAGAAGTTTTCACAGACTTGCTACCTTCTACTGATGGTTTATAAAGGGTTCAACAATGTCATGGCCCCGATTACAGACTGTTTAAAGATAGGAGAGTTTGCATGGTCTCACGCTGCTGCTAAAGCGTTTGTCGAGATTAAGGCAAGAATGGTCAGTGCCCCAGTTATGCGTCTTCCTGATTTTTCTAAATTTTTGAAGTAAGGTGTGACGCATCCGTCATAGGTATAGGTGAAATCTTAGCCAAGAAGGGCATCCGGTTGCTTACTTAGGTGAGAAACTGAATGACGCCAAGCAAAAGTATTCTACCTATGATAAAGGGTTCTATGCGGTAATTCAAGCACTTCGTTATTGGCGACATATTTGCTACCGCAAAAATTCGTTCTCTTTTCTGACCATGAGGCTTTGAAATACATATACTCCTAAAAGAAGTTGAATACTAGACATGGTCGTTGGATGGAGTTCTTACAGGATTACACATTCACCTTATGTCACAAAGCGGGAGTTGAAAACAAAGCTGCCGACGCTCTCAGCCGCCGAGTGTTCATTTTGAATAAGATGTCGAGTGTAGTTAGTGGTTTTGAGAGATTGATAGTTGATTATGTGTCTTGTCCCGATTTTCACGAGTTATATGCGGAACTGAAAAATGGAACAACACGACAAGTTGATGGATTTGTTCTGCATGATGGATATTTGTTTATAGGCTGTAAGCTATGCATTGCAAGCACATTTCTTAGAGAATTTCTTGGTTGGGAATTGCATGCCGGTGGTCTAGCTGGGCACTTTGAGAATGAGAAGATCATAAAAATTGTCGAGTACAGGTTCTATTGGCCTAGTTTGAAACACGATGTTACTTGGTAGATGTCACATTTGTCAACTAGCTAAACAACAAACACAAAACACTAGTTTGTACACTCGACTCGTCCCGAATTGTCCTTGGCAAGATGTGAATATAGATTTTGTATTAGGTTTACTGAAAACTTTGAGAAACACGATTCTGTTTTAGTTGTCGTGGACCGTTTCTCCAAAATAGCCCATTTTCTTCCTTGTTCTCGAACTGCAGATGCTTTTAGAATTGCTAAGATATTTTTTGATAGTGTTGTCAAATTGCATGATTTCCCTAAGACCATTGTGTCCAATAGAGATGTGAAATTCATGAGTTATTTTTGGAAAACACTTTGGCACATATTAGGCACGAAATTGAAAATTTTCACTTCTTTTCATCCCCAGACTGATGGTCAAATCGAAGTCGTCAATAAGAGTCTAAGGAACTTGTTACGCATGCTAGTTGGTGAACATACATGAAGTTGAGATCTTAAATTAGTCATTGCAGAGTTTGCATACAATACAGGTGTGAATAGGGCTGCAGGTAAATCATCGCATCAAATTGTTTATGATTTTAGACCTAGACAACCTATAGACCTTATTCCTATGTTCGATCATATTAGAGCATTTGATTCTGCATCATCATTTTCATCAAATGTGTACGACTGAATTAAATTGTTCAAAGTAACACACCAACTACAAACTACGAGCTAACATAAGAAAAAGACTTAAAAAATTTAATATTGGTGATTATGTGATGTTACGGATTCGTCCAGAACGGTTTTCACCGGGAACTGTTAAGAACTACATGCTCTCGTAGTGTTGGTCCATTTCAGATTTTAAAGAAGTTAATCGACAATGCTTATGTTATTGATCTTCCTCAAGATTTTGGTATCAATTCTACATTTAATATTGAAAATCTAGTTACAAGGGTCCTGATTTTAACCCTAGCAACCCATTAGATGATGAGCCATCCATTGAGCCTATTTCTGAGAGACCTTTTCCACCACTTCCAAATATGTTACCTAATGCAGTGTATCAGATTGATAAAATTGTGGATGATGAAATTATCATCACCAAAGATGGTGGGACTCGTAAGCATTTGGTTCGATGGAAAGGAAAACCACCAACAGATGATTCATGGGTAGATTGAAGTGAGCTGCAAAAAATTGATCCTGACATATTGGAGCAATATGAGAGTTCTTCTTTAAACTCAACAGAGTCGAGTTCTTTCCAACCTGGAGAGAATGATGCAGACATCACGAAATCGTCAAAGCCACCGTCAAAGCCCAATTGAAAAGCTTGGAAGGTATACCGAAGGAGACAAAAGAACCATGGCTATTTGGTTCTAGAAGCAAATTTTGTTCATGAAGTTTTGTAATACTAGCAGTCAAGTAGTAGAGTTTCTATTTTCTCCTCTATGTATTGGAGTTGTAGTAGAATTAGTAGTTGTCTATTTTGTATTTTTTATTTTTTTACTTCCCTTTAGATTTTTGATTTCTTTTAGGAGTTGGTTTTGAAGTCCAAGTTGAAGTAGGAGAGAGAGATACAATTTTGTAGCTTATATAAGGCCTCAAATGTATTCAATTTTTCAACAATTTTTCAATGAACACAATTAGTGAAAGTTTTTCTTCACTCTCAAATTGAGTTTGATTATTGAATTTCTCGATCTTAAATTTTGTTAGTGATGAGATGCCTAATCACTCATTAGTTGTGATGCTTTAATTGATTTATTTATCTTTATTCCCTTTCTATCTCTCCTTCAAGTTTCTTCCTCTCAAATAAATCTCCGTCGCCAAATCCCTCTCCCTCGCCACGCATCAACTTCGGTCTCGTCTGCATAAGCGCCTCGATGACCTTAATTTCGTCGGACTGTACCTGCTCTCATCTGCGTGAGTTTAGAGATCAACCAATAATCAACAAGCAAGTTAAAATCAAATTTACAATCATCTCAGGTATTTTTCTTATTACATCAATTTCTTAATTACAAGTCTAATATACATCATCTAGTCTGTTATTTATTCTTATCTGCTGTTACATGAAAAGTGAGCGAGCGAGTATGCTTCTCTTTTGTGATCGTTTGCCTTCTTTATTGCTTATAGAACTCGTTTACCTGTATAATCATATGTCTAATTAGCAATTTAATTTCTGATATTGATTACACAAAACATGCCAAAAAAAATTACAACTGATATTATCTATTTTATAGTTTTCCTACCAACGGTCTTCTTGTTGATGAAACATCTTTTTGAGTTGTTTTATCTTTTGCTTCTGCCCCGTATATGTTTCACATCACAACTCCTCCAGATGCTAAAAGCAGTTGGATGAGCAGTGAGCAGAGGCAATCCATTAGCGCGAGGAGTCCGCACTGGAGAGGGATGCGTCCAACCGCGTCCAACCGCATCCAGCACCAGCTTCTCGCCCAACTTGAGGTTCTGCGAAGGTCCCAATCCTCCCACGACTACGAGACTGGAGGGTCTGGTCAGTCATCACCTCACCCCAGTGACTCCACCTAAGCCGAACCCAGTACTGGACCTATGTTCCCAGCGACGGTGAATGTTTCGAATCTTCTGAATCATACAAGCCTTAAAAGATTCCTCGCATCACGGTCAATCGAGGGATCAAACCGATATCCTCGTCATAAGGTGGATTCGTACGTCTTGAAGATCTCCGGCTCCCCGCTTTGAGAGCAGATCATTGCCCACTGTTTCCCAAGGAAGTTCGTGATGCCGAGCTTCGACTTCTACTCTAGAGCAACAGACTCCATCCAGCATCTTCGGCACTACCAGGACAAGATGGAGGTTTACTATCACAATGTCTCATGAGCAAGGTGTTCCCCTCTAGCCTCAAGGGGGTCGTTTCCGACTGGTTTTACTCTCTTCCGAGCCATTCACTCTGAGACTTTGAGGAGGTGAGGCAAGTCTTCTACAACCAATTCTCCTCCCTGCGTGAATTCAAGAAGAACAACAATCACCTCCTCACTGTCACAATGAAGCTCGAGGAGAGTCTGAAGCACTACGTTAGTTATTTTCAGAGCCAGATGGCTCAGATTTATAAGTGTAATGAATATGCAGCAGCAACATTTATCAGTGGGTTGTAAGTCACCCACTCTTTCTATAAGTACTTGGTGAAGCATGAAGTCACCAAGATGACAAACATCCTCTTCCGGGTCCAGAAGTACATTCAGATTCAAGACGCGATCCGAAGTGTAGGCAATCGCTCCCGTAAGAAAGGCGGTGAGGGGAAAAGCCGAAGCCTCTGCTTGTTGCTCCTAAGAAAAACCAGATTCGGGCTTCCGGCAACATCAACAAGTAGCCCCCTCAAAAGCGGACGAAGGCCAACGGAGAAGAAGAGGAGCTCATGCCCTTTAAAATCTTCGTAGACCATGTCTTCGCAATAATCAAAAATTAAGAGTGGCTGAGGCGCCCGAGGCCACTCCCACCTAACCCAAATGCCTAGGAGTTGGCGAGTACTGCACCTTTCACGATGGGATACGCCACCAAACCGTCGACTGTAGGTACCTCCAGAAGCTGCTCCAAGAACTAGTGAATCGAGGATTCCTCAAGGAATTCATCCTTGACGAGCAGCCCTCGGAGGCCAGGCAAGGAAAACCACGAGACTTCACGGCCGGAGGGACATGCAACACAAGCCCTCATCCACAATCGGGAGATGAATGCCATCTTCGGTGCCTCCTCGATAGAGGGTACCAATGCGAAGGAGAGGGCCATTTATGTCAACATGGCTCGTCGCATGGTCCGACGGGTCCACCCTTGACCCCGAGCAGGCCCATCACTTTCTCCGACGCAGAGACCCACGCCATCAATGATGCTCTGGTTGTCACCTTGCTTATGGCCACATCCTCATCGATACTGGCAGCAGTGTCAACATCTTGTATGGGGGCGCCCTAGACAAGATGGAGGATATCCCGGAGATGGCCCGGGCCATGATCAATCCGTAAACCCGTTCCCACCTATACGGGTTTGATGGCAATAAACTCGATCGCCTGGTACAGTCTCACTCCCAGTGTGGGCGGACCTGTATAACGTCATTATGGAGTTCTACATGATAGACATCGAGTCCTCACACAATGTTATTCTCGGGAGGCCTTGGATCACATGAAGGCCATCCCATCAAGTTACGACCAACTCCTCTAGTACTCCACTCCGACGGGAAACCACAGAGATACGGGGAGACCAGGGCGATGTCCCGCACCATCAACGCTATCGCCAGGAAAAGTCAGGTTGGGTACCGAAGGTCGCCAAGGCAGCCTCTGGCTCCGACAGTGATTCCCCCGATGGAAAGAAGCAGAAGCGGATCACAGAACGACGGAAGCCAAGACTCCAACTCAGTCAACGAGTCAGAGGATCCGGACAACAAGTCGGGGGAGGAAGCCAAACAATTTCACCTGAACCCCTTGTATTTGAAATGAGATCTCCGGATCGAAATGAGGCTTCCCCTGCGAGGAAGGTCTGACTCAAGCAATTCCTCTCCGACAATCTGATATGCCAGGCATCAACCCTGACATCATCTGTCACCGGCTAGCCATCGACCCCGAAGTTAGGCCAGTGAAACTGAAGTCGTGGAAGATGAATGAGGAGAGGAGTCAAGCTCTCAGCGACGAGGTCGACTGATTATTTCAGGCTGACTTCATCCAAGAGACATTTAACCCGGTCTGGCTCGCCAACCTAGTCCTTGTGAAGAAAAAGAGCGGCAAGTGGAGAGTGTGCATTGATTTCGCCAACCTCAACAAAGCTTGCCCTAGAGACAGCCACCCACTTTTGAAGATAGATCAGCTCGTCGAGGCGACTGTGGGGCATGAGCTACTCAAGCTTCATGGATGTCTATTCAGGTTACAACCAGATCAAGATGTACCCATCTGATGAGGACAAAACTGCATTCACCACTGGTTGATGCATCTTCTACAAGGTCATGCCCTTCGGATTAAAGAATGCCAGAGTCACCTTCCAACGGATGGTTAATCGGGTATTCAAGGACCTGATCGGGCATACCATGGAGGTACATGTCGATGACATGCTTGTGAAGAGTGTCCGACGCTCTGAACACCTCTGCCACCTGGGCGAAGCATCCGTCCTTCTCCGAAAGTACCAAGTGAAGCTGAACTCGGAGAAGTGCACCTTCGGGGTGGCCTCCGAAAAATTTCTCGGGTATTTTGTCACTCAGCGGGGTATTGAAGCCAATCCCTACCAGATATCTGCGATCCTGAATATGAAGTTGCCGACATGCATCAAGGAGGTACAGATACTCAACGAGCGCCTCGCAGCTGTGAGCTGGTTTCTCAGCCGATTCACGGATAAACACAAACTGTTCTTTCAAGCATTAAAGAAAATGGAGCAGACTTCTGCTGAGATGAAGAATGCAAGGCTTCTTTCCAAGGACTGTTCCCCCCACTTCTATCCAAGCTAGTCACAGGGGAGACACTGTTCCTCGACCTCGCCGTGTCAGAGTTTGTCGTCAGCAGAGCTTTGGTTCGGGAGGACGAGGGCATCTAGAAGCCCGTGCACTACGTCGCAGGTCTCTAACAGGAGCACAAACCAGGTATTAAAGAATGGAGAAACTGGCTCTAGCCCTCTTCATTACTTCGAGGAAGTTAGGACATAATTTCCATCCTTTCTGATTACCGTATTGACGGAGCATCCTTTGCGGAGTATCATTGAGAACCCGGAAGCCACTGGGCGGATAGCGAAATAATCGGCGGAGCTTAATCCCTACGACGTTAAGTATGAACCGAAAACAACGATCAAGGGACAAGTTCCTGCGGATTTCATTGTTGAGTTCACCCCTGGCGCTCTGACACACAGCGACGCTCTTTTGGGGTGGATTCTCAACGTCGATGGAGCCTAAAACTGCAATAGGGTAGACGTCACGCTTGTTCTCACCACCCCCGAGGGCTCCATCATCGAGCAGTCGTTCAGACTCGGTTTCCCTGCCACGAGCGAGGACGAGTACGAAGCTGTTATCGCTGGGCTAAGAATGGCGATCACCAGGCTCGAAGTCTGTTGTTACTCGACGCTAGTGGTCTGCCAAGTCAACGGGGAGCATGCGGCCAAGGACAAACGGATGGAGGCATACCTGCACCTCATCCTCTGTCTAAAAGTCAAGATCCCTCGATGCGACTTCAGGCGAGTTCCGAGGTCCGAGAATAATCACGCTGACTCCTTAGCCAACTTAGCCTCAAGAACTGAGTTCTAGTTTTTTGCGGGAGATCTCTGTTGAGCACATCCCGACTCCAAGATATTCAACGTCCCAACAGGGAGATCCTCCGCCTAGACATCTCGCTGGGATGGAGGGGCCCCATCATCGCCTAGCTGAAGGATGGGACCCTGCCAGGAAACAGAGTTGAAGCTGAAGCGCAGAAGTTCCAACACATGGCCACGAGGTACATACTCATTGGGGAGCTCCTAATGTGGTCTGGTGTCATGGACATATGTCACACCATAATGTTAGCTTGGTGTCAAACTCAATATTTGCATATGATCTTCAAGACTAATTCTTTCATCAACACTATTGTTGCCCCCATTATTGTCATCACCACCGCCACCATCACTGTCATTATTATCATCACCATCTTCACCATTATCACTACTAGAACTGGATAAAACCTCACATCTTCACCACCACCATCATTATCTACTTCTCTTATACCTGTACTTTCCTCACTACGATGAATACCTTCATTGAAGGAAAGAACTTTAAAATGACTTCTAACTTTTTAATCTGTCTGAGGAGAACATGCTTTTGATTGTTTTCTGTTTTGATGGGAACATGTAAGGATCAATTCCTTTAAAAATTAAAGAGATCTATTTAAACTTGAATCAAACTATAAGTCTCAGTTTCTCATATCTATACTTAAATCAAATTAAATTAAATCATATCTAATTAAATTTAAAAATTAGATCTATTTAAAAAATAAATCTATAAATTAAATTTAAAATCAGATCTATAAATTTTAAATCTATATATTTTAATTTAAATTAAATTTTAAACCTACATCTATACCTTTAAATTAAATTAAATTATAATTTAAACTAAACTAAATTAAATATCTACTATAAATCATATTTCCTTAATATCTACTTTATATTATATCTATTTTATATTAAACTAAATATTTACTTTATATTATATTATAATATTAAATTAAAATAAATATCTAATTTATATATATTAAATATATAAAGAGAGATTAAATGAGAGATCAAAAGAGGGACAAAGGGAGAGAGATCGGGAGGGGGGAGAGAGATCGAGAGACAAAGGGAGGGAGACAGAGAGGGGGAGAGATCGGGAGCAGGGAGAGAGAGGGAAGGGGAGGGAAAAGAGACACAGAGAGACACAGGAGAGGGAGATAAAGAGTGGGTGAGAGAGGGAGGTGGAGAGAGAACAGAGGGAGGGAGGGAAAGAGACAGAGAGAGACGGGAGATGGAGAGGGTGAGAGAGGTGAGAGAGGGAGGGTGAGAGAGGAACAGAGGGAGGGAGAGGGAAAGAGACAGAGAGGGAGGAACATCACCTGGGGTAGGGGAGGAGCGGCCGACGGCGATCGGGTGGCGGCGGAGTCCAGATCTGAGCGGCGGCGATCGGGCGGTGGCGGCGATTTTCAGATCTGAGCGAGGGAGAGAGAGGTAAGTTTCTTTTTTTTTCTTTTCCTTTTTTTATACCCGTTTGTCAAGGGTGAATATACGTTTCGAGCCGACTCGGCCGTCACGGCCAATTCGTGACTCGGCCGAGTCGACCGAGCCAACTCCGATTTTCGGTCGAGTCGGTTTCGTTTGAGTTGAGTCGATCGACTCGTGACTCGGACTCGTCTCGGAGCGGGCAGAGATGGATACGACTCGGCCGAGTCGGACAGCAGAGATGGATACGACTCGGCCGAGTCGTGTCCGACTCGGCTGAGTTTTAGAACCGTGGGATATTGTCAATGATAGGCACCAATTTTGTTAGCCACATGACCATTCGTTTGGTTGGATGTTGAAATTTCTGTGGATACTGAACTTATTCTAATATGGAGGATGTTTTTTGGCTGTTAGCGAGTAATAATATGTTGAATTCCTGCAAATGCAGTCTTAAAACATATTGACAATGGATGCCTTCAATAATAATAATAATAAAAGACAGTGTAGGGAATGTAGGAGGAGGCTGTTAAGATTTGAAGTTATAATAACAAGACAATTATCCACTTTGATTCCATGCAACTTTCAGAATATTATCCTGGAAGGGTTGCAAATCTTTCTACAAAGGATCCACAGACTCACAGATAGAATTAGCTTACAGATCTTGCAAATCTTGCTTGTATTATGGTATTGTATGTATGCATATGTTGCTTGATAGTTGTCTAGTTTTATGGTTGTCCTTGTGGTATTCTATTCTATTTATGTTCCAACGACAATTTGTAATCAGGGCATATTCATTTTTTAGTGGTAAGAATTTCATTAATTATGACATGTAATAATTTTCTTCCAAGAATGACACTGCTTTCTATGTGTGATGCCGATAAAACTTATGAATGGAGCTGTGGTTTGTCCTTTTTATATTTAGGTGGTTGAGGTGAATGTAAAAGTTGAAGAGCCAGGCCAAACAATATTCACAATAATGCATTTTATGCTGAAGAAAAGCTTCTTAGATCTGAACTTCAAGCAATCCGTGATTGTGATCCTTCGACTGCACGCCATTGGATTGTAAGGCACCATGATCCTTGATCCTTGTTCTTTGTTGGCTAGTTATTAAGTTTCTCATTATTTCGTTATGTCTTATTTCTTCTTGTTTTGTATTATTTCTGTTGCTTAATCTTTAGTGAAGCTATGTATTGTCATCTTCCTAGGTTGTGCTTCATTGCTTCTGCAGCGTAAGTGGTGTTGCACACCAACTTATAGTGATGAATGCATTTCCTAGTGTTTGGATTGATGTGATTTGTTTTACAACTTCCAAGTGTCCCTGTAGACTGTTGGGAGTGGTGCACCAGCCAAATTGGTTGCAACACCACCCAAAACTATTGTGTTTAAGTTGTAAGTGGAGAGGCCTTTCCTGTTTGGCACGTCAGCAAAGCAATTACATGTTTTATGGTTTCCAGCTTATCAAAAAGCAGAATTATATTTGCAACAGTACTACTTAGAACTAAACCAAACATGCAACTCGTAAAACCACTTATGGTAACACCACTTACCACTGGACCATTTACAAGATGTAAATATATTTACAACCAACAAAACTGGCCATGGAAAATGTCTGGTAGACTGCATGAATGACATTACTTTTTATTTTATAATTTGTAATAACTAAGATCTTCATAAAGTCAGGAAAACTACAGTATTCTGATTCACTCTGAAATAGAATTGTAGTATGCTATCTGAACACTCAGTATTGTATCACAGATGGGTGTTAGAGCGGTTCAGCCGCGCCTCAACTTTGATAGGACTATACAACTGAAGTTTCTGATGACAAACTTTCCTGTTTGAAAATTATAAAATAACATAATTATTTAGTATGAAATCCATATGCTAGTTGATTTGACTAATTCTTGTCTTGACTTGATGTTATACAAGTAAGGAGCATACTAATTCATGCAGTAGATGAGAAAAAATCTGGTTACTGGTGCTAGAACACAACCTATGACTGTATGGGGCTCAAGCAAGATATGGCCAATGGCAGGGCTACTAGAGATGTTTGAGATCCCTTCTTTAGTTTATGTTTTTAGAGAAAGTTATATCCATTAGATCTCATCTCCGATCTTTTATTTATATATAATAGAGACTTTTATATAAAACAACTCTCACATCCCCATATTTCCTAACATTCGCAAAGAGAGCACATACTGTCTCTGACATCTTAATACTATAATTCTACATGGTTTGTTAACCCACTGAAGTTAAAGTTCTCCCTTCACAGTTGGCATCAAAACAGATGGACGAACAGACACCCAAACACAAATGTATGCTGTTTGTGCATGAACGTATGATCATTGATAATCATATTGGGAAAGGTAAAATGTAGCAATATAACAAATATCATATCATCTAACAATAAGAATATTAAGTAAGAGAAAAGTATATTATATTAGCAAGTATCAACAGGAAAGATAACATATCATGTCATAATTGTAATCAAAGGACCTTAAGTTCATGTCTGTTCTCCACTCAAAGTGATATAACGACAAAACAGAAAGCAGTGAAAAAAATGAACATAACAAGGGCATTCAGATCATACTCCGTTGAAAAGCAAGTTATTTTAACAAAATTTGAAGAACATGTATCTCAATCAAAAGAAGGATAATTGTCATAGTGGTTTTTACTCTCCTGCTGATGACAATCCTAAATCTATTCCTTCTTATCTGCAACCCTAAAAGTCTTATGTGATTCTGATGTTGTGGAGGCATGAGTTATATCCTTTTGATAATTTAACCTCCAAATCTCAAGTCTATCTATGTATTTAATACAAAGAGCATATTTATGTGTATTCTATAAATCTTGGGATCATGTGTAATGTCATCCAGTATTCTAAAAATCGGTTTCATTATTCGTGCGGTTCAACACTGAATAATGAATAATCGGGGATTAATTAGAGATTAATCAAAATTGAGTATTTAATATATTTAATTATATTTATACACGACTCATATAAATATATACAGTTAATTATTAGAAATGCCTAAATATTATACAAGACAGTATCTAGATGTGAAGTTATAAACCATGATACGATGAACAACAAGACATTATGAATAAATAGTAAAAAAAAGAAGAAGTAAAAGAACTTATCTCTTCGCATTAATAATCCAAGATTTCAAATTTTACACATAAATATGAATCAAAGAACTTACCTGCAAAAATAAGATAAATAAAAAAATTAGTCACTTTATCAATCAAATAATGAGCTTTAAAGAATGATGGAGAAAGATTGCTAAATAAGTTAATTTGAAAAATAATCAAAAACCATAAAACATAAGTATCACTTTGTGTAAAATATATAATAATAAATATCATAATTCATCTACTATTTAATAAATTACAGATTATTCGGACGTTTAATCATTTTGGACCCGCTTAAGCGCCAGATTAATCATTTTGGACCCGATTAATTGCCCGATTAATTGTTTTGGAAATCACCAGAGCACATAATCAGAGCGCTGAATGTAGTATTACATGAGCTGCCAATGATTAGGATTAATCAGCCAATTAATCCAATTTTTAGAACACTGATGTCATTTGAAAACTTAGACCTTTGCATTTTCCCCCCTCTATAATTTGATAATAAACTTTCAATTTAACAGGCCATTGGCCAAGTGTGACATTCAAAGTTTAAATCTTGAGTCATATGTAGGGCACTACCGAAACCTGAGAACTCGACCTTTGGATTCTAATCTCTCTAATACAATCCAATTTTAATTACTAATAGGCCATTGGCAATCCCAATATTGATTTGGCATCATATAGATCAAACATGTCCGCGGAGTTCACTAAATATCCACAAAATATCTATGATCTGAATGTATAGGTGAACTTTAATATTTCCTGTTCCTAACATATATTTCATTGACCCATATAATGAGTCTTCTACTCTCACCTTATTCACTATAAAATGTGATTATATTGATACTTTGAGTTCATCGCAAGTATTGAAGCTGGGATCATCAGTTTTTGTGCAATGAATTTGTGTCTGGATACACCCTGAGATTTCAGACTGTACAGTTACTTGAAAGAAAATTACAAGTCTCTATTTGAAATGAAATTTGTAATGAGATTTCTCTTTTTGAAATTTGTGCACTCCTTTTATTACAGGTAAGAAACACAAGAACTGTCAACCGAACGGGGCAACTTACAGGTTACAAGCTTGTGCCTGGTTCGAATTGCCTGCCATTAGCTGGTCCAGAGGCAAAGTTTCTGAGAAGGGCAGCCTTCCTGAAGCACAACCTTTGGGTTACACCATATAAACGAGATGAGATGTACCCTGGAGGAGAGTTTCCCAATCAAATCCACGCATAGATGAAGGATTAGCTACTTGGGTCAAGAAGAATAGGTCCCTTGAGGAACTAATATTGTTCTCTGGTTAGTTTTACATACCTTTATCACGTGTAAAATTTATACACAATATTTGAATAAGCGTCATGATGTGTCTTAGTTACTCTTTATCATGCTATTTTTATTCTCCTATGGCATTTTTAAATTTAAAATGTTACAATTCACGCTCATTTGTATTTAATTTTGCTGAAAATTTTATTTAGCTTATATATGCATCCTGTGTTAAAACAATTGTTGGAATTGTGGACATCTCTCATGTAAGTTGTCCTCAAATGAAAATTTTGTTCAGTATAATTATGTATGAGATAATGTTCCAGACATCGGACTGGATAACAGTGTTGTTGTTGGAGGATTTTTTTTGGAATTATTGAGGGCATTTATCCAAATCTTATTAATCCAAAAATGGCTTTGGAAAGCCAGTTTCATCATTAACTTTTCCTACTCATGGGCATTTAGAAGAGTAAATTGATGAAGAAAAGGAAGAGGAATGATAAACCTGAAAAAGGCAAACACGTAACTTTACCGACATAGTCAACTAGAGGTATAATTTGTTGGTATTTTGGGTGCCTCATATCCATTGGAGAAAACTACGCGACAAGGTGGAGGAAATTCAAGAATATTCAGTAACCAGAAACGTGGACAGATGTGCACGAGCTCAGGCTGTCGAAAGGCCTTTCCCTTTCGACAGCCCTAAGCGAGCTTTCGATAGCTCTGGTAAAGTGTCAAAAATCTGAGATAGACAGACCATTCGGGACAACACTATCTACAACCCTGTCGACAACTGCAGGTATTTTCAGAATCTATTTTAAGAATCCTACTTGATTTTTTATTATGATTTTGATAAGGTTTCCGAATCATTCTTTGTAAGGGCAGTTGGTTGGATATCCATGATGATTTTGCTGAATACTTGGAAGGTCTAGATTTATTCTAGAGGCCTATAAAATCCCTCGGGTTGTGAGTTTTAGATACCAAGCTTGAAAGAGAGATTTCCATCTTGTATTGAGAGTTTGAGAGATTCTTGTAAACTCTTGTATTGTATCTCAGATTAATAAGATTTTCTCCCTCCCTCAAATCGTGTGTTTCTTGATTTGTGTTCCTTCTCTTGTGATAATTAAGATATATTGCTTGCTATGGTAGATCTCTCACTGCTTTCACAGTTACTCTTATTGTTTGGTAGTGTCTATCATAACAATTGGTATCAGAGCAATGGCTGGCAACACGATCACAACGAAGTACGAGGATAAATTCGACGGGAAGAATAACTTCCTGTTGTGGAAAATGCGGGTAATGACGTTGCTCGTGAAGGAGAGCACTCACAAGGCCCTGCTTGGTGCTGAAAAGAAGCCGTCCAAGATGGAGGACGAGTGGATGAATTTCGATGTTTGAGTCAAGGCCACTATTATTCTATGCTTATCAGATGAAGTTTTTTTACAATGTAATGAATGAGAAAACAACTGCAGGTTTATGGTGTAAGCTGGAGTCTCTACATGACGAATAGTTTATCCAACACTCTTCTTGAAGAAGCAGTTATACATTCTTCGGATGAAGGAAGGAACACCGGTTCTGCAGCATCTCAAAACGTTCAATCGGATTTTGAGTGACCTAGCACTGGAGGTGAAATTAGAAGTCTCCCTTAAAGTTATGATCACTTGGCGACCACCATCATGTATGAAATGAAAACCTTAAATTTGAAAGATGTCAGGTAGATGCTCCAGAACAATGAGCTGATGAAGAAGACAGATTTCACAGAGGAAGCCTCAAGTTTGGTAGTCAAGGAGTAGAGTGGGAGTTCACAGAGTAGAGGACCCAAGAAGGGTACCAAAGCTTCTATTGTAATTTTGATTACTACTACTGCAAATAGTCAAGGCACATGATGAAGACTTGCTCCAAGTACAAAGGAATGCAAAAGAAGAAGGGTGGACTAGTGTAACACCCCATCCTCAGAATACGTACACAGTTATATGTCCTGATTTTTGGAGCGTATTTTTTATTTTATTTTCTGTTATTTAAATTCTTACTCATATAGCAGTACTGCATGATTTGACCTTTTTGGTAATCAGATTTGACCGATTTCAGTTTCAAATATTATTTTTTAATATTCTTGATTTTTCATGATTTTCTGGAATTTTTCAGAATTTAATTGTAAATCTTCAAAACCGGTGTCGACCAGTGTCGCTGACCGACTCTCGGATTTTTAATTCACAAATAGAGTTGAAAATCTAGAAACGACTTTCACAGTATTTCTTAAAATCATATTTTCTATCTAAATGAATTTTTGGAGAATTTTTAGAATTTATCAAAAATCCGGCCGACCCGGCATAGACCGGTGTCAACGGTTGACTTCAGGATTTTTATCTTGAAAATGAGATTGAATTTCTGAAAACTGATTTCACCAAAAACCTTAAAATAATATTTATTATTTTTGAGAATTTTTTGGGAGACTTTTTGAGATACTTCAATTTTTGGACTTTTCTGGAATTTCCGGTGTTTTTCCCAGATACCGGGAATTTATCCAGATATTCCACTTTTCTCTTTTTCCCATTTTCTCTCTCCTTTCTCAGACGCAGGTTTCACCTACTGGATTCATCATTAAATGCAGTGATCCTCTCCATACTGCATTTAATGCTTATGGGCAAGATCACTCAGGTCAATTCACCATGTCTTTTTGTCTTTTTCTTATATTTTCCTTTCTGGACGCAGCTATAATCTCCGCGTCCAGCTCTTATAGCCCAGACGCGGGCTTCAATCGAATGGAGACGCAAGTCTCCATTCTTGCGTTTCTTTGATTTGAATGGAGGGCAAGATGGTAATAATAAACTTTACCTTTATATATATATATTCACATGCCCTCCCATCTTCTCTCTCTTTCATTATTTTCCTCCCATCTTCCATTTCCAGCAAGCTCCAACAGCAAACGCAGCCACCAAGCTCCCTTTGGCCGGCCATTACCACCACCCACCATCTCCATCTTCTTCACCAACTTCTTCCACCATTTCCTCCACCATTCTCCCCACCATCTCCTCCTCCATTTCCAACAACTACACCATCTTCTTCAACCTCTTTTCACCAAGAAACATCAAAGAAAACCCATCCTCTCCATCAACTTCACCACCATCTCCACCACCACCTGCACCACCGTAACCTCCACCAAGCATACCATCTTCTCCTCCTCGTCATCCTCTTTCCGACGAACTATAGATTCGTCCCCCGAAACATCGTTTGCAAAATCCCATTTTGTCAAATTGAACTATACTTGCACCATCAACCTCTCTCCTTCTCTTTTAAGGCCGGTCACCTCCGTTGGATTGGGGGCCGTGCTCTTCTTCATCATCGGCAAGACTCTAGGGCCGGTACCCTCCTTTTGGATTGGGGCCGGGCTTTTCTTCGTCGGCAATATCGCCGTAGATTTTCCGATAAATCGTTTTGGTGATAATTGACGACAACTTTGACAAAGAACTCATCCTCACTTGGCATTCTTCTCCCGGAGCGTCGGACGCATCAAAGGAACATTTTTAGGCGAGTAACTTTACTCGCCAAGACATGGATAACTTATTTTTATACTGGTATTTTTATATCAACAACCACAACCCTCAAAATTAGTTCTGCTCTCAGTTTGCCCTCTGTTAGTCGACTTGATCCAGTTATTAGTCGACTTGAAACCTTATTAGTCGACTACTTCCTTGTCTCAAGTCGACTAGCTTATTTGAGACGCGACCCTATGAGACGCGGCCTTATTAGTCGACTACCCCTTTATTCCTTAGTCGACTAACTTTTTCCTGAAGACGCGACCCTATGAGACGCGGCCTTATTAGTCGACTACCCCTTTATCCCTAGTCGACTAACTTTTTCCTGAAGACGCGACCCTATGAGACGCGACCTTATTAGTCGACTTGGCCTTCCTCTATAGTCGACTAACTCCTTCATAAGTCGACTACTTGCCTCTCCCTAGTCGACTAACTTTGGCTGTCTGCTGTGGTTAATCACTTCCTTGAATATGGACCTATTCCTTGGGACATGTATTATATATTGTTATTTCATGACTTGTCACTTGACGAATATCACCCTTGTCATGCTATCTCTTGACACCAGGCATGATACACTTGACTTTTATAATTATCACGATAACGGGAATGATAACCGGACATCATGTTTTACAAACTTGAATTACGTAATAGTACACATCGTACTCCTGATACTCCTGTCTTCATAATATTCCTGACTTGCTCCTGCTCATTCCCGAAATCGGATAATTATCTAAAGAACTCATAAAATGAGACAACTTACATCGGGTCGGGGGAAACATGCGGCTATCAATATATGTTCATGTTTACAGTGGCACTAGGTATGTTGTGCAACTAAATTTCCGGTCTGACCTGTGGGCCTCCAGGCGACCGAGGGGAGTGCTGGCTCCCTCATTCCTGGTACCATCTTGATAAGGGCATTCCATAAGACCCTCATGTACGCCTTGCGGCTGGTTCCGAGCACCAGTAACGGAACGTCATGGACCGTGGTCCCGGGCAAGCACGGGACCCACTGTAAACATTGTTCGTTGATACCCCCGTTGGTTT
This sequence comes from Agave tequilana, assembly GCA_038442645.1. Taxonomy (NCBI): domain Eukaryota; kingdom Viridiplantae; phylum Streptophyta; class Magnoliopsida; order Asparagales; family Asparagaceae; genus Agave; species Agave tequilana. Next base: position 143,517 of record JAVJIF010011966.1, on the reverse strand, counting down.
CCAATAACAGCCTCGATTTACTCCTATGTGGATGTATGTGTGCTGGGACGCTATTACACATACCTAGACATATGGGTAGATCGAGTAATAAGTATAAATATAACAAAATGGCAGAATCGATTTATTCAGGCCTCCATTTCGTGTTTCCTGTACACGTAAACTCAACACAGTTTTTGATGTTTAATACTGTTTGATCATATCAACACATGCATATACTTATCTCTTCATGACATTTGGCTTTCACCTGCATATTTGTTAGGGAGTTCTGACTCCCCTGAACTCGCATGTTCAGGTTCTGAAGCGTGGACTGAAGTGGAGCCCTCCACTGAAGATCAAGCCTATTTCTCGGAGCAAGCTGATTTGCCCTAGCTACTTCCGTTCTTGAATCCTTCTGCTAGCTCGGGGATTTTCTTCTCAGCCCGTGAGCACCTTTTGTTGTACAAATTGCAATTCTTACTTTTGTATCTAGCGGTGATATAATGAACATGTACTATCATATCCCGCTCTGTGATAACTTTGTAATCCTGATGTTGGAATGTATATTGCCACGTGCTTCCGTACTCTTTTACTTGCCTGTACTGATGCTTAGCGTATATACGTGAGGGTATTTCCGACCTGCGTATGTACGTCGCAGTAACGTCTCCGTACCCGCCGGATCGGGGCGTTACAGGTTGGTATCAGAGCCCAGGCTCTCACACCTACAGTACAACCAGATTGCAAATTAATGGGATCTTAATTTGCAGTTGGGATGCATGAGTTTTCGGTTAAACATTCCAACTACAAAGTTATCCATTCCTTCTTGATATTCCTTCCCCTGATTCCTAAAATCCATCTATCTCTTGCTTTCACCCCTCTTTTCAGACATCTTTTACCAACATAGATATGGATAGAAGGTCAGGACGTAACAACTCCGGGCAGCCACAGGATGGACCCACAGGGGGAAATGCTGATATTCTTAGGGTTATCCAGAATATGGTGGAGAATCAACAAAGGCAGACCGAACTCATTCGGCAAGGATTGATAGCAGCTCCTCAGGAACGGAGGCCGGGCAACGTGTCAGACTTCAGGCGGTTGCAGCCGGCAATATTTACAGGGGGAGAGAGACCGCTAGATGCCGAGCAATGGCTAATCGACACAACCGATCTCTTGAAGGCAGCGCGGGTCCCAGAGGAAGATAAGGTGGAAGTCGCCAAGATACAGCTAAAGGATGTGGCTAGAAACTGGTGGCTAGCTGAAGAAGCGAGACTGGATAAACCCATCACTTGGGACCAGTTCTCTAAAAGCTTTTATGATAGATTCTTCCTACCACTGCTCAGAAGGAGATGGAAGAACAATTCATCCGACTTCAACAATGGAACCGATCTGTCGATGAATATGCTGATGAGTTCTTAAGGCTGAGTCGTTTTGCTCCATATATGATAGCTGATGAGGAGAAACGGGCAAGCAGATTTCAGCAGGGCTTACAAATGGATATTCAAGTCCTTTTGATTCCCCAACAGCTGAAAACATATTCCCAGGTCCTCACTGTAGCTCGAGAGGTGGAGCGAGGATTGGAGAAAAAGAACCTTGATCAGAAGGAGAGTCAGGCCATGAAGAGGCCATTTCAGCAACTGGGCAGAGGAGGTCCAGTCAGGGCTGCAAAAGCCCCAATGGTTAGAAGACCATTTCGATCAGCCCCTCTTCAGATAACTCGACCACTTCCTATATGTGATTATTGCCAGAGGACAGGCCACACACATCAGGAGTGCCGTAGGGCCAATGGATTATGCCTGATATGTGGGTCTGGTGATCACACAATAGAAGGCTGTCCCCATAAGAGAACAGGGGTGATGAACCGAACCCTACCAGCACTTCCTGCTCCTATTGGTCAGAGGAACCCAGGGCCGATGGTCGGAAGGGCCCCTCTCCCTCCACAACAACGGGCTTTTCGCCCAGCTCCAAGAGGAGGAAGAACAACAGCGGGTCGTGGAAGAGGACGAGCCTACAACTTGACAGCGGAAGAGGCCCAAACTTCTGGAGAAGTGGTAACAGGTGAGATTATGGTGCACTCTAAACCTGTCTTAGCCCTCTTTGATTCTGGCGCTTCTCATTGTTACATATCAGATAGTTTCATTGCTTTGAACTCTATACCTGTTGAATATTTAGACCACCAGTGGGAGATTAGTACCGGTAATGGGGTAGTCATCTCTAACAGAATTTGTGTAGATTGTCCGGTGGAACTGTGTGACAGGACATTAGCAGGGGATATGCTCGTACTAGATACCCAAGGGTACGACGTAATCTTAGGCATGACTTGGCTCAGCAAATACCATGCGGTCATTGATTGTCGATTGGTATTTGCTGAGCCAAGTCATGCCTAAGATTACGTCGTACCCTTGGGTATCTAGTACGAGCTTTCAGAATACCGCTTCAGCCTGAGTTCCAATTTGAAGGAGAACACAAACCTGTCAAGGGAAAAACACAGATGACTGCTGCTGAGATTCAGAAAAGAGAATACCAGTTTGGAATGAGTTTCCAGAAGTATTTAAAGAGATCTCAGGACTTCCACCCGATAGGGTAATTGAGTTCTCTATTGATATCATTCCGGGCACAGTCCCAATATCTAAAGCTCCATACAGAATGGCGCCCACTGAATTAGAAGTTCTAAAGAAGCAGTTACAGGAATATTCTGACAAGAGATTGATTAGACCAAGTACTTCACCATGGGGAGCTCCAGTGCTATTGGCCAACAAGAAAGATGGTGGTAAGCGGTTGTGTATAGACTACAGAGAATTAAACAAGGTTACCATCAAGAATAAGTATCCTTTACCAAGAATTGATGATCTTTTTGATCAACTTCATGGGGCCCGGGTGTTTTTCCAAGTTGGATTTACAATCGGGTTATCACCAACTAAAAGTGAAGAAAGAAGATATTCCGAAGACAGCATTCCGAACTCGCTATGGTCACTACGAGTTTCTAGTCATGCCATTCGGAGTAACCAATGCCCCGACTGTCTTTATGGATTTGATGAACTGAGTTTTCTCGCCATATTTAGACCTGTTTGTCGTGGTGTTCATCGACGATATCTTGATATATTCAAAAAACGACAAAGAGCATGCAGAACACTTGAGAATAGTGCTACAGACTCTCCGGCAGGAACAACTTTATGCAAAGGAAAGCAAGTGTGAGTTCTGGTTAGACCGTATAGCTTTCTTGGGTCATGTAGTTTCAGAAGAAGGAATTTCAGTCGACCCTAACAAGATCCAGGCAGTAAAAGATTGGCCAATCCCAAGGACAGTAACAAAAATTAAAAGCTTTATTGGATTAGCCGGATATTACAGAAGATTTGTACAAGACTTCTCCAAAATCGCAGCCCCATTAACAAAGCTCACCAGAAAGGGAGAAAGGTACCTATGGTCAGAAGAATGTACTGCAGCATTTGAGCAATTAAAGAAAAGACTAATTTCAGCTCCAATCCTGAAGACTCCCTCGGGAACAGGAGGGATGGTTATATATAGTGATGCATCCGGAAAAGGCCTAGGATGTGTATTAATGCAGCATGGTCATGTCATAGCTTATGCATCTAGGCAATTGAAACCACATGAGAGAAATTACCCAACCCATGACTTAGAACTGGCGGCGGTAATATTTGCATTGAAGATCTGGAGACACTACCTTTTGGGGGACAAAGTATTGATCTATACTGATCATAAGAGCCTTAAGTATATCTTCACACAGAAAGAATTAAACATGAGGCAACGGCGGTGGCTTGAATTGATGGCCGACTATGACATAGACTTACAGTACCACCCTGGTAAGGACAATACAGTCCCAGATGCATTAAGCAGGAGACCAGAGAACAGAGTATTATTACAACTTACTCAACAGGGGAATTGCTTCGGGAAATCATAAAGCTGGACTTGATGCTAATACAAGGAACTGATGAGTCAGGTCAACTAATGACCTTCCAGATTCAACCAACCCCTGATAAGCGAATTAAGGAAGCCCAAAAGAGGGACCCCAGATTACAGAAATTCAGGGCTCAAGTAGAAGCTGGGTTAAGAACAGACATCCATATTCATTCGGATAATGCACTTTATTTTGGTGACAGAATTTGTGTACCCCAAGGGAAGTTCGGCAGAAAGTTTTGGCAGAGGCACACAGTTCAGCTTATTCCATACACTCAGGAGGAAATAAAATGTATCAAGACTTGAAGCTGAAGTTTTGGTGGAATGCCATGAAGAGGGAGATAGCCCAGTATGTGACAAAATGCTTGTTTGTCAGCAAATAAAGGCAGAACATCAGAGAACAGCTGGACTTCTACAACCGTTGCCGATACCCGAATGGAAGTGGGAACATATCACCATGGATTTTGTTACAGCTCTACCCCGCAGTCCTAAGGGTAACAATGCAGTATGGGTGATCGTTGACCGCCTCACGAAGGCAGCTCACTTTTTACCTTTCAGAGTAGGTCAGTCAACAGAAGTTCTTGCAGATAAATATATGAAAGAAATCGTTCGTCTGCATGGAATTCCAGTTAGTATCGTGTCGGATAGAGACACGAGATTCCGATCACATTTCTGGGAAAGTCTCCAAGAAAATTTAGGAACTCGTCTGAAATTCAGTACCTCATATCATCCCAGACCGATGGACAATCTGAACGAACTATCCAGATCCTTGAAGACATGTTACGAGCCTGCATGATAGAATTTAAATGGTCGTCATGGGAAGACTATATTCATTTGGTAGAATTCTCTTATAATAACAGCTATCAGGCCAGTATCAAAATGGGACCATTTGAGGCATTATATGGCAGAAAATGCAGGTCGCCGATATGTTGGGACGAAGTTGGCGAAAGAAGACTTATGGGACCTGATATTCTAGTTCAGACAACAGATAAAGTCCGAATTATAAGAGATCATCTCCGGGCAGCACAGAGCCGACAGAAGAGTTGGGCAGACACTAATAGAAGACCGTTGGAATTCAGAACAGGTGATCATGTATTTTTAAGGATATCACCAACCAAAGGGGTAATCCGATTCGGTGCTCGCGGAAAACTTAGTCCAAGATACATCAGCCCATTTGAAATTTTGGATCGCGTGGGAGATGTGGCTTACCGATTGGCATTGCACCATCCTTAGGAGTACATAACGTATTCCATATATCACAGTTGAGGAAGTATGTCAAGGATGAAAGTCACATTCTAGATCACTCAGAATTAGAACTACAACCAGATTATCCTACAAGGAGCAGCCGATGGCCATTCTGGATAGAAGTGTCAAAATATTGAAAAATCAGGCAATACCATTGGTACTAGTTTCTTGGAATAGGCATGCCCCAGGAGAAGCTACATGGGAACGAGAGGATATTATTCGTGAACGTTACCCCCAACTCTTTCCATCTTAGTTGGTAAAATTCCTTACCCCTATTCTTGTCTGCCTTCACATCCCCATTATCGAAATTTCGAGGACGAAATTTTTTGATAAGGTGGATGGATTGTAACACCCCATCCTCAGAATACGTACACAGTTATATGTCCTGATTTTTGGAGCGTATTTTTTATTTATTTTTTGTTATTTAAATTCTTACTCATATAGCAGTACTGCATGATTTGACCTTTTTGGTAATCAGATTTGACCGATTTCAGTTTCAAATATTATTTTTTAATATTCTTGATTTTTCAAGATTTTCTGGAATTTTTCAGAATTTAATTGTAAATCTTCAAAACCGGTGTCGACCAGTGTCGCTGACCGACTCTCGGATTTTTAATTCACAAATGGAGTTGAAAATCTAGAAACGGCTTTCACAGTATTTCTTAAAATCATATTTTCTATCTAAATGAATTTTTGGAGAATTTTTAGAATTTATCAAAAATCCGGTCGACCCGGCATAGACCGGTGTCAACGGTTGACTTCAGGATTTTTATCTTGAAAATGAGATTGAATTTCTGAAAACCGATTTCACCAAAAACCTTAAAATAATATTTATTATTTTTGAGAATTTTTGGGAGACTTTTTGAGATACTTCAATTTTTGGACTTTTCTGAAATTTCCGGTGTTTTCCCCAGATACCGGGAATTTATCCAGATATTCCACTTTTCTCTTTTTCCCATTTTCTCTCTCCTTTCTCAGACGCGGGTTTCACCTACTGGATTCATCATAAATGCAGTGATCCTCTCCATACTGCATTTAATGCTTATGGGCAAGATCAACTCAGGTCAATTCACCATGTCTTTTTGTCTTTTCCTTATATTTTCCTTTCTGGACGCAGCTATAATCTCCGCGTCCAGCTCTTATAGCCCAGACGCGGGCTTCAATCGAATGGAGACGCAAGTCTCCATTCTTGCGTTTCTTTGATTTGAATGGAGGGCAAGATGGTAATAATAAACTTTACCTTTATATATATATTCACATGCCCTCCCATCTTCTCTCTCTTTCATTATTTTCCTCCCATCTTCCATTTCCAGCAAGCTCCAACAGCAAACGCAGCCACCAAGCTCCCTTTGGCCGGCCATTACCACCACCCACCATCTCCATCTTCTTCACCACTTCTTCCACCATTCTCCCCACCATCTCCTCCTCCATTTCTAACAACTACACCATCTTCTTCAACCTCTTTTCACCAGAAACATCAAAGAAAACCCATCCTCTCCATCAACTTCACCACCATCTCCACCACCACCTGCACCACCGTAACCTCCACCAAGCATACCATCTTCTCCTCCTCGTCATCCTCTTTCCGACGAACTATAGATTCGTCCCCCGAAACATCGTTTGCAAAATCCCATTTTGTCAAATTGAACTATACTTGCACCATCAACCTCTCTCCTTCTCTTTTAAGGCCGGTCACCTCCGTTGGATTGGGGGCCGTGCTCTTCTTCATCATCGGCAAGACTCTAGGCCGGTACCCTCCTTTTGGATTGGGGCCGGGCTTTTCTTCGTCGACAATATCGCCGTAGATTTTCCGATAATCGTTTTGGTGATAATTGACGACAACTTTGACAAAGAACTCATCCTCACTTGGTATTCTTCTCCTGGAGCGTCGGACGCATCAAAGGAACATTTTTAGGCGAGTAACTTTACTCGCCAAGACATGGATAACTTATTTTTATACTGGTATTTTTATATCAACAACCACAACCCTCAAAATTAGTTCTGCTCTCAGTTTGCCCTCTGTTAGTCGACTTGATCCAGTTATTAGTCGACTTGAAACCTTATTAGTCGACAACTTCCTTGTCTCAAGTCGACTAGCTTATTTGAGACGCGACCCTATGAGACGCGGCCTTATTAGTCGACTACCCCTTTATTCCTTAGTCGACTAACTTTTTTCCTGAAGACGCGACCCTATGAGACGCGGCCTTATTAGTCGACTACCCCTTTATCCCTAGTCGACTAACTTTTTCCTGAAGACGCGACCCTATGAGACGCGACCTTATTAGTCGACTTGGCCTTCCTCTATAGTCGACTAACTCCTTCATAAGTCGACTACTTGCCTCTCCCTAGTCGACTAACTTTGGCTGTCTTCTGTGGTTAATCACTTCCTTGAATATGGACCTATTCCTTGGGACATGTATTATATATTGTTATTTCATGACTTGTCACTTGACGAATATCACCCCTTGTCATGCTATCTCTTGACACCAGGCATGATACACTTGACTTTTATAATTATCACGATAACGGGAATGATAACCGGACATCATATTTTACAAACTTGAATTACGTAATAGTACACATCGTACTCCTGATACTCCTGTCTTCATAATATTTCTGACTTGCTCCTGCTCATTCCTGAAATCGGATAATTATCTAAAGAACTCATAAAATGAGACAACTTACATCGGGTCGGGGAAACATGCGGCTATCAATATATGTTCATGTTTACAGTGGCACTAGGTATGTTGTGCAACTAAATTTCCGGTCTGACCTGTGGGCCTCCAGGCGACCGAGGGGAGTGCTGGCTCCCTCATTCCTGGTACCATCTTGATAAGGGCATTCCATAAGACCCTCATGTACGCCTTGCGGCTGGTTCCGAGCACCAGTAACGGAACGTCATGGACCGTGGTCCCGGGCAAGCACGGGACCCACTGTAAACATTGTTCGTTGATACCCCCGTTGGTTTCCAATAACAGCCTCGATTTACTCCTATGTGGATGTATGTGTGCTGGGACGCTATTACACATACCTAGACATATGGGTAGATCGAGTAATAAGTATAAATATAACAAAATGGCAGAATCGATTTATTCAGGCCTTATTACTTTCATTTCAGGCCTCCATTTCGTGTTTCCTGTACACGTAAACTCAACACAGTTTTTGATGTTTAATACTGTTTGATCATATCAACACATGCATATACTTATCTCTTCATGACATTTGGCTTTCACCTGCATATTTGTTAGGGAGTTCTGACTCCCCTGAACTCGCATGTTCAGGTTCTGAAGCGTGGACTGAAGTGGAGCCCTCCACTGAAGATCAAGCCTATTTCTCGGAGCAAGCTGATTTGCCCTAGCTACTTCCGTTCCTGAATCCTTCTGCTAGCTCAGGGATTTTCTTCTCAGCCCGTGAGCACCTTTTGTTGTACAAATTGCAATTCTTACTTTTGTATCTAGCGGTGATATAATGAACATGTACTATCATATCCCGCTCTGTGATAACTTTGTAATCCTGATGTTGGAATGTATATTGCCACGTGCTTCCGTACTCTTTTACTTGCCTGTACTGATGCTTAGCGTATATACGTGAGGGTATTTCCGACCTGCGTATGTACGTCGCAGTAACGTCTCCGTACCCGCCGGATCGGGCGTTACAACTAGGAGCTGATGGAACTAGTATCAATGGAAAACAATCGAATCAAGCCGGCATAGCTGAGGAAGAAGTTGAACCATGTGATGTTTTGTCAGTGAATCCAGATAGAGGCAAAGGGAGGTTCTCGGATGCTTGGTTGCTTGACTCGGGATGCACACACCACATGTGCCGAAGAAATAAGTGATTCAGCATATATGAGCCTTTTGAAGGAGGCACAGTCCTGATGGGTAACAATGTTGCATGCAAGACAGCTGGAATAGGCAGGATCTGCATGAAGATGTTTGACGGACGGGTGCGAACACTCAAGGAGTGAGACACATTCAGATCTGAGGAAAAATTTTCTTTCATTGGGAGCCTTGGAAGCTCAGGGATACAAATTCACAGGTATGGATGGAGCTCTAAAGATCACTAAGGGTTCCATGACGGTCCCGAAAGTAGAGGGTACAGAGAATTTGTCACGCCCCGCTTCCTACTAAAGCGAGATAAGCACGTGACTTGGGCCAACGACATGCTCAAAAGAGCATGCTAAGTCTCTAACTTGCAAATTATGTCATTTTTTTTATCTGCTACATATACATATCAAGTCCAATTAGAGTACACATACATGAAACAAAACTAATCAAAAATTTATTCAAATAATGAAGTTCACAAAAATCGAATAACTGGGTACAAGTCCAAAACTAAGAAATGAGCTCATCTCTCTTATTCATACTTATATGAAAGCAAATAACTAAAAGCAGTCTCCAAGTCTTTACTGAGCTCTAACTGGCTCCTCGTGGTACTCTTTGTCTTCATCCGATATCGCCACGTACTCTCTGTTATCTAGGGCAAGCAAACTCCGGGAGGCAGAATCTCCCGACAAGTACAAACAAAGAAGAGGAAGTATGCAATATGTATATAGCATGCAGATGTATATGAATAAGAAAAGCTTGTGCAATATGCAATTAGTGATACTTATTTTCACTGACACAACCACACATTTGTAGCATGAATTTATTATTGAAATCAGTCATACAGTATTCAAGTCATGATGATAAACAAGCATTCACAAGGCATAAGTATAGTCATAGCATGAAGTCAAGTAAACAAGTATAGCTAAACAATCAATCAGTAGTAATTATCACAAGAACTCACAGCTAAAAGGTTAATTATAAAGATGACTACCCCATCTGCCATGTGCAGTAGAACATATCCCATCCTTCGCCTACTACGCATGTCAGTTGGATCTTAAGACGCATAAACGATTTCGTCCTATACCACAACCTATTCTCGCATATCAATCAATGATTACCGTGTTTGAAAACTGCTAGAGGAGAAACGTCTGCGTACCCCAACGTGAAATCATACCAGGAGTAATATAATATAATAGTATATAACTAGAATGAGCTCATCAATAGCCCATGTCACAAACTGACATGTACCATGTAAAATAAACACGATCGTACTTGTACACAAGTAGGGGTACTCAATGTATACTTTCTCAGTTTTCACCATCAATTTCCTTTATATCAGCCCCGCTTCTTGTAGTTTTTGCAACCAATTTTATTTTAGAACATGAATATGCTTGCGTGAACCAAATACCAAGATCAATTATGCCACCATGTCCTTGTCAAGCCCATATAATCACCATGTACCACTTTTTTAAGTAATTCCAAATACATGCTTCATGCAAGCATTTATCCATGCCATTTAAACTTTCATGTTCATATTCATGTTCATGTGTTCATGTTCAAGATGTTCATGTTGTGATTCATGTTTCATGGTGTCTTTCTACGTGAACAAGATCAATCGGTTATTTGTCATCATGTAGCAATTTATTCAAGCATGGTCCATACGATTAATAACTCGAGGCATTATCAATAACATGCGTGAAAATTCAGTATCGAGCAATACATCTCAATTTATCTGTAATCAAGTTCCGGATTTAATTTAGAGATTAGAAATCCAATTTAATAAAGATTTAGTTTGGGTAATCTAAATATCAACTTCTACAAATTTTATATGCATCGGTGTTATGTTGAATGCAATTATTAGTGTGAGTATACATTTTGAAGTTGGACATGTAGGGGTTCATGAGCCAAGACACTTTCTAATTTTTTTTAGAAAATAACTTTCTAGGAAAGTGAATATAATAATTAGTTTCATAATATACACATCTAACACTATGTTATCCCAAGTTTCATGCTAATCGGACTTACAGAGTGAAAAATAATTTTTGGAATTTGGTACATGTGACAGGGTCAACAAAATTTCAGTCCCAAGACTCATAATTAAACTCATGATTTCATCTAACAAATTAAATCAAATTCCAACGAAAATTTATAGACATATTGTAGACTTGTTATATTACATCTAAAATTTGAGATTTTTTGGGATTATCATTTAGGAGTTATGATTTTTCAAAATCAGGTATGCATGACAGAGTTCAGTTCAGAGACTCCGATTTTAGATCAAGGTTTTATCTATCAAACAAGGTCAGATTTCAATGAAATTTTATGGGCATATTTTAGACTTCTTATATCAGATAATATCAAAATTTCAACCCTTTTAGACTTATGATTTAAGAGATAGGATTTTTTTTTTCCATATTTATAGTTCAACCAGAACAAAATTACAGAACATAATGGAGTTAAAAATATAAGAATTGCATTATGACCATTCAAACATAATTTTTCAAAATCGGACCACATGCACACTTGTTTTTAGTTTATCACATAAAATAAGTATCAAATCTAGTTATATTATTCATGGCAATCGAGTAGCAATCATTGAACATAAATCAATCTACCTGTTTTTCTCTTTATGTTACATTATTAGCAATTTAAAAATTAAAATTTTGCCACTAATTGACCACAATAAATTTCTCATGTATGATTATAATTCTAAATGAGTAAATCTAGTTAACCAATGGAAAAATCATGGAAGATGGTCATAGGCATGATTTCTGTTGGATTTAACATCAAGAAAGTAAAGCGACTCTAGATACTTGCCTTTTTGATGATTAAGATCCAACTCTTGATCTAGCTTGGTGAATACTGATGACTTCCTTCTCTCTCCTAGAGTAGATTGATTTTTTTTATGGTTTTGGTGGATTAATTTTGAATTTATTTATAGGTAGTCATATAAGATGAGTTTTATCATGTTTTTCTAGTGTTTAGGTTAAGTTTGAATTGGTTTTTAGTTAGGATTTAGCTAAACTCACAAATTTGAATGTTTATCTATTAGTTTGAACTTGATTTGGGTGTGTTTTTTGGATAAGAAGGAATTTTGAACGAATTTAAAATAATTTTTTTTATTTTTATGTATTCATGGATTTGAAGGATAAGGAGTTGAGAAAAAGAATCTATTTGGATTTGGTTTTTTATTGGGCTTGGGTATGAAAATCTAAATCCTATTGGGTAGTAACTTAAATCATGGACTTTGGGTCACAATATTTACTATTACTAAAATATTTTTATATTCCTAATTATTATCTTTCCTATTTATTTATTTATTTAATGCCTCTTAATATTACCTAGTTTTAGGATATTACAGAACTTGTACAAGGTGATCAGAAGCGTGGTGATTAGTGATGCTTCCGTAGAAACAAAGAATGAGGACACTAGAAGACTTTGACACACGCGTCTTGGACACATGAGCGAGCAACGTCTTCGAGTTTTACACAACAAAAGAGTTCTATCAGGTATTAAACACTGCAAATTCAACCTATGTAAGTTTTGCATTATGGGTAGACAGTCGAGAGTAGCTTTTACTGCCTTAGTGTACAAAATTAAGAGCTTGTTAGATCTCGTACACACGACTGTGTGGGGACCTTCGCCAGTTGCATCTGTTGGGAGTGCATATTATTATGTTAATTTTATAAATAATTTTTCCTGTAAGGTATGGGTGTACTTCTTGAAGCAGAAATCAGATATATTTCAGAAGTTCAAGGAGTGGAAAGCCAAGATGGAGAATCAGAAAGGGCGAAAGGTGAAGTTCTTGAGGTTAGATAATGTGGGTGAGTATACATCTTCGGAATTCAAGGAGTACCTAGTTAGTGAAGGTATTGAACACCAGCTAACTATTCCAGGGTGTCTAGAATAAAATGGAGTAGCAGGCTGACATGTTAAAAATTTTTTTTGGCAAAGACAGTGAGTCACGCGAGCTATTTAGTGAACATGTCACCATCTACAGCCGTTAATCTTCAGATCTCAGAAGGGATATGGAAAGGAGAGTCAGTGGACTATTCAACTTTAAGGATATTCGGCTGCCAGACATACAGTTTGGTTGATGTCAAAAGAGAAACAGGTGCAACTTAGACCGTTGAGACAGTCAGAAAGAGTTTCAGTGCCACCAATTAGATATGGCTGGGAAGAGGACCAAGTCTCTTTTGCATTGGTAATAGAAGCTGGAGATCCTAGCAGTTACAAGGAGGCAATTGACGCAGACGACATTGACAAATGGGCCATAGCCATGGAACAGGAGATGATGTCTTTAGAGAAGAATCAAACATGGGATTTGATGAATCTACCAAGGGTTCTAAAGCGATAGGTTGCAGGTGGGTCTTTCGAAAGAAGGACGATGAGCAATACAAGGCAAGGCTAGTTGCCAAAGGGTATTCTCAGGAGGGTATTGACTACAATGAGATTCTCTCTCATGTAGCTAAGCATACATCAAATCGGTTGTTGTTGGCAATCATGGCTCAATGTGATCTCGAGTTGGAGTAGTGGATGTGAAAACATTTCTGCATGATGAGCTAGAGGAGAGGATATACATGCAGCAATCTGAAGGATACTTTCAGGAAGGTCTAGAAAACAAGGTGTGACTTCTCAGAAGTCCCTTTATAGGCTGAAGCAGCCTCCCAGGCAGTGTACAAGCAGTTAAACTCATTTATGATCAAGACCAACTACACCTGAGGTGAGCATGACAGTTGTGTTTATTTCAAGCAGTGCAATGATGATCTCACATATTTGCTATTGTATGTGGATGATATGCTAATTGCTGTGAGAAATAAGATACATATTTAGAAGTTTAAAGCTCAGCTAAAAGAGGAGTTCGACATGAAAAATTTGAGAGAAGCCAAGAAGATCTTAGGTATGGAGAGCAGTCGAGACAAAAGTACATGCAAACTCTGGCTATCCCAGGAGAATTATGTTCTCAAGATGTTGGAAAGGTCAACATAGCTGAAGCAAGACCGATCACTGCTCCTTTGGCAGTTCACTTCATATTATCTTCTAGTCAGTGTCCACACTCAAATAAGAGGATGAGATGTCTCGAGTACCATATGCTAGTGCGGTGGGATCATTGATGTATGTTATTGTCTGCACTAGGCCTGACATAGCCTATGTAGTTGTACAGTAAGTTGGTTCATGTCGAATCCAAGAAGGCAACATTGGAAAAAGTGAAGTGGGTGCTAAGATATCTACGAGGGATTGTAAGATTAGGTTTGACGTTTCAGAGGTTGGAAACAGGAAAGCCTAAAGTGTTACAAAATATGTTGATGCAGTTTTGTAGATCTTGATCAGCGAAGATCTACGATGGGTTATGCATTCACAGTACCTAAGTGCATTGTTAGTTGAAAGACAGAATTACAAGATACCGTTACGTTTTCAACAACAGAGGCGGAGTACAAGACTGCAGTTGAGGCATTTAAGGAAGCCTTACGGTTAAAAGGATTGGTCGGTACTTTTGGCATCATACAAGATTCAGTTCAGGTCTACTGCGATAGTTAAAGTGCGATACATCTTGCTAAGGATCACATGTATCACAAGCGGACAAAGCACCTTGATGTGAGGTATCACAGGATACGCCATTTGGTTATAGTAGAAAAGGTTATTGACTTGGTGAAGATCAATACGAAGAAGAATCCAGCAGCCATGATGACCATCCCGATAGAGAAGTTAAAGCATCTATGAACTTCATCAATGTTCTCTAAAGGTAAGGTGGAGAATAAGCTCTTGGGAAGGAGCCGTGTGAAGTCACAAAAGGGGGAGAGAAGCTTATTAATGGTATGGAGGCCAATTTCTACAAGGGACACACGTCATGTGAGTCAAGGTGGAGATTGTTGGTATTTTGGGTGCCTCACATCCATTGGAGAAGACTACGCGACAAGGTGAAGGAGATTTTAAAAGATTCAGCAACCAGAAGTGTACGGGCTCAGGCTATCGAAAGGGCTACAGCCCTGAGGGACCTTTCGACAGCTCTGGTGAAGCTATTGAAAATCTGAGAAAGCTGTCGAAAATCTGAGAGAGGCGGGCCTTTCAGGACAACGTTGTCGACAACTGCGGGTATTTTCAAAATCCTACTTGATTTCTGATTGGGATATCGACGAGGATTTCGAATTCTTCTTTGTAAGGGCGGTTGATTGGATGTCTTAAGATGGTTTTGCTGAATACTTGAAAGGTTTAGATTTATTCTAGAGATCTCCTAGGGTTGTGGGTTTTAGATCTCGAGTTTGAAAGAGAGATTTTTCACCTTGTATTGAGAGTTTGAGAGATGCTAGAGAGATCTTTATAAACTCTCGTATTGCTTCATAGGTTAATTAGATTTTCTCCTCCTCCTCCCTCAAACATTGTTCTAAATATCCCCGATATAACCCTGATATTGCGCTGATATTGCGTTTACGGCACCTAGCCGCAATGATTTGGCGCATCCAAACCGATATAGCATTTTTCATCCAAAATCGCTGATAAATAGGCATGGACCCAATATATCAGCCGCAATTTCGGCGATTTTGGACCCGATATAGCGTTTTACACCTAATTTTTAGGTTAGGTATTTGGGTAATTCGAGTGATGTGACAATGTGGCATTTTTAAAGATTCTACACTTGGATAATGATTATAGATTCATAGGTTTAATGTAAGTTATCGAGTTTAGTATATCTTAAACATATAAGTATGATGTTTTATGTAGATTTATATAATTTATGCATATATTGTCTTATTGAGATGCATTTAAGACAAGAAGAAATGTCGATTTTGATATCCGATTTTTGAAAATATCCCCGATATATCCCCATCCCCGATAAATTTTCCCGGCCGATGTAGCCGCTGTGGCCGCCATTTAGAACACTGCCCTCAAATCTTGTGTTTCTTGATTTGTGTTCTTTTTCTTGTAGTGATCAGATATATTGCTTGCTATGGTAGATTTCTCAGTGCTTTCGCAGTTACTCTTATTGTTTGGTGGTGTATCACAGCATAATTCATTTCCAGTTCAAATAAAGTGAAGTCCTACTCAAATGGAAGCTCGTAAGTATAACTCAAATTGAAACTTTTAGCTGATTCAAATTCTAATTGATTGCAATTTCTAAAGAAAAAGGATTAAATATATATTGGATATATTTGGAATTCACTTTGAGGAGATTATGGAGGTTTTCCATGACACGATCAGTATATAAACAAAGATGTTATCTTCTTTTTGCAGTATATTAACTCTAAATATATACAAGAGTTTGATACACACTTAAAATAACATTGTTCACACCCTTGCAAAATTCTATTTAATTTATTTGCATTTTTAATTGGATACCTAATTTTAGTCTAGGAAATTCTGGTGCGGGTACTGGGGTTGTCTTATATCCCAGTTGCATTAGTCCATTCTCCTTGCATTGTTCGAAGAGCGAAGCCTTATTTGACACCATAAGATATGTTTGTTAGAATTCCGGAGTATGGGGTTCTTACAAAGTTTAGTGGCACCCATCACTCATATTCAAATTATCTTCTGAATGGAGGGAATAAAATAACTTTGTCAAATTCTTGCGCGGTGATATCATTTAATGTTGGTCATTGAAGTAATCAGATGGTTCAAGAAGTTTAGTTTCTTAGGGAACCATATGGTTCAGAAATTTTAGTCTTAAATATTCATGCTTGCAAACTTTTTAAACAAGATTTATGGTCTAGATTTATTTAGCAGCTCATATTCATCGTGCTATTTTAAGCCGTTTATTTTGTGAAAAAGGTGCCATGGGGAAAAATCTTCAAAGGAAGTGCCTTTATGTTTTTAGGCTATTTAAATGTGTGGATTGTTTTGATGTTCTATTGTGTACTTTTCATTTGATACCTTCAATTTGAGATCCTTAGGATCCTACTCTAATTCCCACTCTTACTCTCTCCTTCTTTATACATACACATACGTATATATGTACATACATTTATACATGCATGCATACATACATCCACATATACATATATAGGACTATTCTTCTCTTAGCAGGATAAGAAATCTCCTCCAACTTTTATAGCCATTGATCTAAACTTGAACGGCTGGAGTCTTTTGTGGCACTTACAGTTGAATTAAGAACAGCAGGAGTAAAACTGATCTTTCGTGATTTCCCACTAAACGTGGAACTGGGAACTATCTTTCCTTTTCTTTTTTTCTTCCTTCTACCTTCTTCTCCTGGTCTGCTCTTTCCGTCTCTTTAATTTTTCTACATTCTACATTTTCATCTGTGATCAATGGTTCACATTAACTAACAAGAGAAGGGTAAATGCTATTATACTGTCTGGTCCACAGGCCATGTTTTTAGGCAGTCCTCGTGCTGTGCCATGGGCTGGGCGTGGGTCTGCCCAATAGTGCAAGCGAAAATTCTTGGCCTGGCTCAGCCTTACGGTCATTCAGGCAATGTTCTGCCAAGCTTTTTGGGGCCAGCTCGATTGGGCCTCGGGCCAGACATGGCCTAATCTCTTCCCCAAAAGGTGTTGAAGTTGCACAAACAATAATGAACTAAATTATCAATTAGGAATAAAGTGGAAGTCATGAATCATATCATTTTCTATATGTATTCATCTAAAATTTTGCACTCTTGCTACATTTGTTAGTCATGCATTTTGCAGCTTGATATCAGTTTGGGTTGTGATACTCTTTCTCACGTGCTACTCTCTCTTTACTTAATTATTTCAGGTATGTGTTTGGAGTTACTCGTATTCCTCGGTTGGAAGATTGGCCTGTTATGCCTGTGGAGCGCTTAGGTTTTATGCTTATGGTATTTCTTGTTCTCTCTTACGTTTTCTCTGATGTTGATTGGTTTTTCTGAATTAATCTTTCTATACTCAAAATTAATCATGTGTACACATACAGATTATTTCACACACACACACACACACACACAGGTGAAAGCAGGTTGGCCCGCCGGTAACACTCCTTCTTAAGTGGGAGGTTTCCAGTTCGATTCCCACTATTGTCGAACAGGAGTTGGGCTTGGGTAATTAGTGTGGGGGGTGTCTTAATCTTTCAACACACATACAGAGACTATATATATATATATATATATATATATATATATATATATATATATATATATATATATATATATATATATATATATATATGGGGGATAGACTTGGGTACATGCGAAAGGATTCGAGCTCGAATATAAGATCCACTCCGTTGAAGTTGATTTACATTGTTTAAAGTAATTAAAAATTAAAATCAAGTGTTTTGAATATTTTTTGCCCATTCATCAAGTAGGCACAAAATGGACGGCCGAAAATAGCAGTTTACTTAGATCTATGACTTTAGACATAAATTCGCGATCCGACCATTTGATCATGATCTAAACATTTAAGAAATCCCACACACCAATTTTTATTAGGTTTCAAATATTATACACCATTAAACTAACCAACTCACTATTTCAGTGTTCATTTTGCGTCTACTTGATGGATGAGCAAAAAGTATTCAAAATACTTGATTTTTTATTTTAATTATTTTAAACAATGTAGATCAACTTCAACGAACTGAATCTTGTATTTGAATGTCGTGGGATTGAGCTTGAGTGAGAAGGATTCGAGCTCGAACCTTCCGCATGTACCCAAGTCTATCCCTATATATATATATATATATATATATATATATATATATATATATATATATATATATATATATATATATATATATATATATATATATATATATATATATATGAGAGAAATGTAAATTAGCTGACACAGGAGGTAACTCCCTCCTATGTCGCAATTAAAAATCGTATTTTTCGAGTGAATTTTCAAGATCCGACCGCACATTATCATCTTCATATTCTAAGATATACATATATAAAAAATCAAGTGATTTGAAGTTCGTTTACTTATTGATCTAATCGTTCCATTTTGTTCTATTGTTAAAAAACCGTTAATCTTTGAACCCAAAGAAATGGAGTAAACAATTTCAAATCACTTGATTTTTTATATATGTATATCTTAAAATATGAAGATGATAATGTGCGGTCGGATCTTGAAAATTCACTCAGAAAATTGATTTTTGAGTGCGACATAGGAGGGAGTTGCCTCCTGTGTCAGCTGATTTACATTTCTCTCTCTCTCTCTCTATATATATATATATATATATATATATATATATATATATATATATATAGAGAGAGAGAGAGAGAGAGAGAGTGAGTGACTTGTGTCCTTCCAAAAGGATTTGTGCCCGAATCCTTCCCAGTGAAATTCAACCCTCCGACATTCTAATACAAGATCCACTCCATTGAAGTTGATTTATATTATTTCAAATATTTATAAACCAAAAATCAAGTGTTTTGAATACTTTTTGCCCATCCATCAAGCGACTCAAAATGGACTGCCGAAAGTACTGAGTTGGTTAGATCTATGTCTTTAGATAAACAAATCTCGATCCGGCCATTTGATTATGATCTAAATATTTAAAAACCCTTACAAACCATTTTTTGTTAGGATTCAAATATTCTACACCGTTAAACTAACCAACTCATTATTTAGGCCGTCCGTTTTCCCCTACTTGATGCATGGGCAAAAAGTATTCAACACACTTGATTTTTGGTTTATAGATACTTGAAATAATATAATCAACTTCAACGCAGTGGATCTTATATTCAAATGTCAGATGTTGGTATTTTAGTGGGAAGGATTCGAGGCCGAATCCTTCCAGAATGACACACGTGTATCTCTCTCTCTCTCTCTCTCTCTCTCTATATATATATATATATATATATTATATATATATATATATATATGAGTTATTCTACTTATCATATATTCTAATACTACCAGATTTGTTTGAAATTCTTCATCTATCGAAGTGGTAATGGGAAACTCAGCACTTTTTTGTGCTTTGTTATTAACATACTTTGAATTTTTTGTTCTCTTCTTATGGATCCAACTTCTGATCTTTCCATGCCATATAGACCATATGCTGCATACAAGATTTTAGGCTAGATTTCTATTGCGCAATTATTTTATTCAAGAGAAACAATATCCATCCCCCAACAATCTCTCTCTCTCTCTCGCCCCCCCCCCCCCCCCCCCCCCCCCCCCAAAACACACACACACACGTAACGGGCCCCTCATTAATCCTTCTTGGATAGAACAATTAACCAGTTATTTGACCCAATCAACTCCATATTAGCTTAAACAATACAATGAAAAAACTAATCATGGCCGATCCCATCATTGCCTCCTCCCTTTATTGTTCTTCTGAGAAATAGCACACTCAACGTTTTTGCAGGCTTGAGCTTGGCCTCCGTGACGAAGCCTGTTTATGCTACACCTCATGACTTCAGTTCCTCTTTTCCTCCCTCGTTTCCATGCTCAAGCATTCTTTGTTGGATTTGGTTAGCTACATGAACAAAAGGGTAGGGTCGATGTAATATTTAGGCTGTCAGGGTTAAATGGGTTCTGGATTTTTTTGTTATGAGTTGTTTTCTAGAAGGGGTTTAAATTTATTTGCTCATTGGAATGTGGAGGCAAAAATTTGTTGTTGGGATTCTGTGGAACTAAATTAAGAATCAATCAATAGAGGGAAAAGAATGTGAGAAGTCGGATTTTTATGAAATTCATGTCTTGGATTCTCTTCAGGTGATGTTGGTAAGGGAATGAGAAGTAGGTGGTGAAGAACTTCAAGGAGAGGGTTGGATTGATTGAAGATGAAGAGAAGAGAAATTTATTCATATCTTTGAGATAGGTTCTAACCCAAGCCAGAGTATATTCCTGGTATATTATCGTAGATTAACAAAGTGACTTAACGGGGGAAGTGCTTATTTTTTTACCCAAATTATGAAGTTTGTGATGCGAATAAGGGATTATGAAAATTTTAGGCGTGAACAAGGGATTAGGAAATGTCAGGCGTGAATACGAAAAAAGGCTTATTTTATGAAAAATATCTTAAAGTTTCCCTCATATTTAAGTTTAATACCTTGTACCTTTTTTTCTCATGTTTAATACCCGTACTGATGAGAATATCTTAGCTTTAATTTTCATTGTATTTTCAGTTGTATTTGTGTACTTGGTATTTGTATTTATATTGGGTATATGTGTACCAAGCAGTGGTAGTAGTGGGTAGTTATGAGTGTAGTTATGTGTAGATATGACTGTGTAATGTAGTGGGAAATCATGCGTAGTTGCAATGTAATGAGAAGTTATGGAGTTGTGTGGGTACTTATGTATCTATAGCCTACATATAGACATATGTATCCTTGGTTGAAAATAAACGAATGAATATGAAATTAATGGCTTTCGCCCTTACCTGCTCTCTTCCCTCTGGTTCATCTCCTTCCTTAATCTTCTCCTCTATTCTTCTATATTCTTTTGCTGGTTGCCGCTTTTCACTGCCTTTCTCTCTCTCTGTTATCCTCTCTAGGCCCCACTCTTCCCTCTGTCCTTTTCAAAACATGCTCTCCCCTCTCTCGGATCTCTCCCTCAGCAACAACATAACAACAATAGCAGAAACAGTACCATCCGCAACAGCAGCCGCAATAGTCGCAACAGCAGAAGCTGTGACAGCAGAACCAGTAGTAGGAGCAGCAATAGAACCACCAGCAGCGCAGCAGTAGGAGCAGCAACAGTGCAGCAGAAGCAACAACAATGCAGCAATAGAGCAGCAGAAGCAGCAGCAGTGTATCAACAACAGAAGTAGCGCAATAACAACCAGATCAATGATGCACACAATTTGTTCGAAAAGATGCCAAAGTCAAGTATCCATTCATAGCAGAATGCATCAGAGCAGAATAGTAATAACTACTAGATCAGTTCCAAGATCCATAGTACAATAACAATAGCTTTGTCAGTGAGTTTATTTCAGCATTCATATTATTAGTTGGTTACATCACTTGATTTATTTCTAAAGTTTTATTACCATTCCTGCTGTCCACTATGTGAGATGTGTGAATTTACAAATCATGTGATTGCTTAGCTCCGAAATTGACTTTAGAACTTGTCATTCATGATTGTAATTAAATTTGATTGAGATTAGACATGTTCAACCTAGCATGCAATATTTTGTAAAATCCATCTGTTTGACATTGTTAGTTTTTCATTGCTTTTCTGTCGAAGATCTCTATATTTGGTGAAACATAGCGACTTCGATTATATCACTGTTTCCCTATAATGCACGCACCCACCGTTTCACATCAATTAGGTATCATAGTTGCGTTATAGGCTAAAAATTTCAATCATACATGTGCTAGCTTGCATCCAATAGACGTTAGAAATGTGTCATTGCATGTATAACTATCAATATGGACAACAACTCCAAAATCCTCCAAAAGCTAGATGCTATTTTGAGTTGCATAACTAGGTTGGATCAGGCATTCAAGTCCACCTCTTATCGTCCTGCAATCCAGTATAACAAGTGTCAAGGTTACGAGCATCGCGGTTAACTGTCCAAGTCCAATCAAAGAACTAAAGTTAAGGAATCATTTGTTACAAATCCAGAATCCCTTCCTCCTTTATTGTCGACCTTACTATCATTGTCTGTTCTGGTCAACCCCTCCCTCATCTATTGCCGACACCAAGCCCAGTCAGAGTTACCATTGACAAACTGTCTGTAATAAATACGAAATCTGACTCTAAAGAGCTCATTTACCAGGCAAAATATTCAGAAAACTCTGACTTGACAGAGAATTCACATGTGATAACTTTGAGGAGTTAAGTATTTCGAGTCCTCTTGAGGCCATCCTAGTGATTGCGAAATTTATTGATGTCTCCCATAAAGACACTCC
Organism: Agave tequilana; assembly: GCA_038442645.1. Classification (NCBI taxonomy): domain Eukaryota; kingdom Viridiplantae; phylum Streptophyta; class Magnoliopsida; order Asparagales; family Asparagaceae; genus Agave; species Agave tequilana. The sequence continues at coordinate 120,780 of JAVJIF010011966.1, read as the reverse complement.
GACTCTCCCTGAAGTCACCCTTGTGATTGCGGTGGAGGATGTCTTTTTTGAAGACCTCTCGGGCACGTTACCACTGACGCATGATATCCAACACGCCAATGAATCAACCCTAGGAGCTAGTTTTTTTCGACTTGCCACACCATAGGAAGGATCCTACTATGCATACTGAACTCAAAGGGCAAGTTGATTTGTCACTAGATGTGAAGCAACAGTGCCTTGCCCCAATAAACATTCATTTCTATGAGAACAAATTCTGGAGTTATATAGTGACAAAGGGTGTAGGTCAGACCAAGGATGTAGACATATATGATCGATCTACATCGAAATTTTTTGAAATTATGGGAGAATATAACGCCTTACAGATTATCAACTCTTTTTTCGTTACTGTTAAATTTAATGGTGCATTTCCTCTACCTTTACCTGTTTACATGACTTTCATCTTCACTGTCAAAATAGGTAAACTATCGCATACTTTTAGGATCATACCTCTGATAATTCCTTTTGATCGGGGTCGTGTATATTGTTGATCCGATGATCCAAGTGTCTAAAACTTTAAATGTCCAACTGAGAGTCAAAGTTCCCTAGTTATCTTTTGGAAGACTATTTAGCAATGATAGACACTAAGTTAAGTTCTCTACTGCACTGTATTATAAGATTTCTGAGTCTGCATTTAGACCTAAATATCTGAGTCTGCATCATATTTTGCCCTACACATTCAAGTTCTACATATGAGAAATCAGTGATAAATTTGAACAAGTAACGCTAACTATAAGTTGCAGTGTGACATCAGGAAGTTAATTTAAAACTTTTAGTGTTGACAATTTTATGATGGTTCAGATTCGTCCGAAATGGTTTCCCCAGGAAACAGTTAAAGATTTGCATTCCTGTAGTGCTGGACTTTTCAAAATCTTAAAAGAATTTAAATTACAATACTTATATTATAAATTTGACATCAGTTCTATATTCAGTATTGAAGACTAAGTGGTTTATAAGGTCTTGATTATCCATAAACAACCCGTTGGTTGATGAGCTTTACCCTGAGCCTATTTTTGTGAGTCCTTCACTTTCAGACTTTCAGATATTCATCCTATACAGTAAAGAAAATTGATAACATTTTAGATGATGAATTTATGATGCAACTTGACTAGTAATCTGAGATGTAAGAAATAAACTTTACCAGTAAGAGCAGTTCTGCAGTTGACTCGACAGGGTCGAGTTCTCTGCCATCTGGAGAGAATTGATGAGAGTATCTTAGCTTTAATTTTTATTGTATTTTCAATTGTATTTGTGTACTTGATATTTGTATTGTATTTTGTAATTGTACTAGGTGTATGTGTACCAAGTAGTGATAGTAGTGAGTAGTTATGAGTGTAGTTATGTGTAGATATGAGTGCGTAATGTAGTGAGAAGTTATGGGTAGTTGTAATGTAATGGGAAGTTATGGAGTTGCGTGGGTAGTTATGAATCTGTAGCCTACATATAGGCATATGTATCCTTGGTTGAAAATTAACGGATGAATATGAAATCAATGGCTTTCTTTCTTGCCTGCTCTCTTCCCTCTGGTTCATCTCCTTCACTAATCTTCTCTTCTATTCCTCTATTATCTTTTGCTGGTTGCCCCTTTTCCCTACCTTTCCTCTTTCTGTTATCCTCTCTAGGCCCTACTCCTTTTCCCTCTGCCTTCTTCATAGCATGCTCTCCCCTCTATCGGATCTCTTCCTCAGCAACAACATAACAACAGCAGCAGAAACAGTACCAACCGCAACAGCAGCAGCGCAATAGCAACAACAGCAGCCGCAGCAGTAGAAGCTGCAACAGCAGAACCAGTAGTTGTAAGAAGCAATAGAACCAACAACAACGCAACAGTAGGAGCGGCCGCAGCAGTACCACCAACAGGAGCAGCAGCAGTTCAACAACATCAGCAGCAATGCAGCAACAGAGCAGCAGAAGCAACAACAACAACAGCGCAACAACAACCAGATCAATGATGCACACAATTTGTTCGAGAAGATGCTAACGTCAAGTATTCATTCATAGCAGAATGCATCAGAACAGAATAGCAATAACCACCAGATCAGTTTCAAGATCCACAAAACAACAACAATAGCTTTGTTAATGAGTTTTTATTTCAGCATTCATATTTATTAGTTACATCACTTGATATAACTATAATATATCTCTAAAGTTTTATCACCATTCCTGCCGTCCACTAAATTGTGAGATGTGTGAATCTACAAATCATGTGAATGCTTAGCTTCGAAATTGACTTTAGAACTTGTCATTCAGGATATATGTATTGTAATTAGATTTGATTGAGATTAGACATGTTCAAACCTAGCATGCAATACTTTGTAAAATCCATCTGTTTGACATTGTTAGTTTTTCATTGCTTTCATGCCGAAGATCTTTGTATTTGGTGAAACGTAGCGACTTTGATTATATCACTGATTCCCTATAATGCACGCACCCACCATTTCACATCACATACCCTTTTTCTTTCATGTTAATACCCTAAAGTTTTTTTTTTAATATGCTACCTTGAAAAAAATCAAGTCACCAAATTACCCCTTTTGCTTTTTCTACTTCCCAAATTATAAAATAGAAATTGTAATTTTAGAGAACGTGGGTGTTTGTAGAAGGGATGAGGCCAACATGAAATAGGAGATGATGGTGGTGACACTGGTGGACAAGGTGGTGTTGCTAGTGGAGGAGAGACAAGATATGGTGGTGCTGATTGGGTGGGGGGGGGGGAAGAGAATGGGTTCAATTAGATTCAACTGGGTTGTAGGATTATAAAAGTGTTGGAGGTCATTGCGCTATTGAAAGAGGGAGGAGAAATAGGTAATGTTTATTTAGAAAGTTGAGAAAGAGGAGGTGGTGTTAATTGAGGTGGGAGAAATTTATTTTTTTAGATTAAGATTCTCTCAAAAGTAAAAAGGAAGAAGTTTGGTGGAAAGATAAAAAATCGAATGGTTATGGTGGAGAAGGAAAAAGTTGGTGTGGAGAGGAGGAAAATGGGGGAAGAAATGAGTTTTATTTGGCAAGGGTTAGCATATGACAGAAAGAAGATGAAGTTGGAGGAAGAAGAATAGGACAAAAGAGTCATTGAATTTCAATTGGTGGGGGGAAAACGTTCAATTATTCTACAATGTATTGATGCAAAAACTAAAAAAAGCTTTAGGGTATTAATACAATGAAAATTAGTACGAGGTATTAAACTTATATATAGAGGAAACTTTGGGGTATTTTCCATAAAATACGCCAAAAATAAAACTTTTATTACTGGTGGACGTATAACGGAATTTGTTTTTACTCAAAAATGGGTATGTTTATGACTAAGGAGGTAATGACAGGATTATGTTAGTCAAACTGGATGATGTTTATGAGTAGATGTTCATCACAGTTGAAATATAACTGGATCAATTCCAGCAAGTGTATATGAGAACTGTACTTTCTGGTGTTAACTACACCTTAATTGAGTTTGCTAATTGGTTGAAGAAATAAATCGAGAGTAAGTATTCTCAACCATTTGACTTTCATATGTATGGTTCTGCCTTAATCCTACTGTATAAAAGCAACACTGCACCACAGGTCCTACTCTAGTGTGATGGAAGGAAAAGGAAATCATTAAAACATGTTAGGATTATTGCGGATTGTTTCTGTTTGGGGATAGGAATCCTTGGGAATATGCCAGTATTTTAGTTTGCTATAGGCTACAATATTCACTTCAATGTGCAGTGACCCATAGCAATAATATTTCATTATGTAGCCTGTGAAGCTTATGCTATTCCATTTGGTAACTGATAGTGTAGTAGGATATCTACCTTACCAAATTTCCTCGACATTGTTTAGTGTTTCCTCTTGTTTTAGCTAATAATTACCACTGCCTTGCATTCACACCGATGCTGGATCCAGAATCTGTTCTCTTGTTCATATTATGGCCCGTGTCCTGGCATCTTCCGGTATCTATGCTTTCACTTAAAGTCACCATATATTATATATATATATATATATATATATATATATATATATATATATATATATATATATATATATATATAGAGAGAGAGAGAGAGAGAGAGAGAGAGAGAGAGAGAGACTTGGTCCTCCTAAAAGGATTTGAGCCCGAATCCTTCCCAATGAAATTCAATCCTCCGACATTCGAATACAAGATCCACTCCGTTGAAGTTGATTTATATTATTTCAAGTATTTATAAACAAAAATCAAGTGTTTTGAATACTTTTTGCCCATCCATCAAGTGGCGCAAAATGGACGGCCGAAAGTAGTGAGTTGGTTAGATTTATGTCTTTAGACATACAAATCTCGATCCGGCCATTTGATTATGATCTAAATATTTAAAAACCCTTACAAACCATTTTTTGTTAGGTTTCAAATGTTCTACACCGTTAAACTAACCAACTTATTATTTAGGCCGTCCGTTTTTTTTTCTACTTGATGCATGGGCAAAAAGTGTTCAACACACTTGATTTTTAGTTTATAGATACTTGAAATAATATAGGTCAACTTCAATGGAGTGGATCTTGTATTCGAATGTCAGAGGGCTGTATTTGAGTTGGAAGGATTCAGGCTCAAATCCTTGACACAAGTCTCTCTCTCTCTTATATATATATATATATATATATATATATATATATATATATACAGAAATATGTATATCAGCAGACGGCTGAGAGTCTCTCTCAGCCTGCGGTGACGTGGCACATTATGAGCCACATAATTCGACAATCTAAAATGACGTTCCGCTTTTGAAAATAATTGAAATTACTAAAGCCCCTCTCGTTTGTCTTTTCTTGGAATGATGTATTAGTTTTATATTCTTTATTATTAGTTTTTCTCCCCTTTTATATGTCTATCTCTCTGTGTCTCCTCACGCTGTCAAATCTTAGTCGCTGTCTTGTAAAATAAATGGTTTGAAGATGAAATTTTATGCTGTGATCATAATTTTATACTGCGACTATGATCTTGTCGCAAAATGAAAAATAATTTATAAAATACTACGACCAAGGTCGCAGTGTTATCAAACAAAACTTTTCAAAAAAACTGCTATTACATAAGACTGCGACTAATGTCGCAGTCTTCAGTCGCAGTCTTTAAACCATCTTAATTACTTAACTTTTGAGACCTTATTCACTGCTTCAATTGACTATGTCTCTTGTTTCACAAGAATGCGACCATGGTCGCAGTATTCTATTTAGATTCTTTAATAAAAAATATTATGACCAAGGTCGCATTGTTATCAAACAAAACATTCTCAAAGAGACTGTTATTACATAAGACTGCGACCGAAGTCGCAATCTTTTAATCATCCTAATTAATTAACTTACGAGATTATTATCACTGCTTCAATTCACTGCGACTCTTATTTCATAAGACTGCGACCACAGTCGCAATATCCTATTTAGCTTAACAAGGTCGAAAAAATACTGCGACCCTAATCGAAAAAATAAAAAAAAGGCTGCAACACTGCGACCAAAGGTCACAATGTAAAATAAAAATAAATCTAAAAGGTGAATGATATTAAAAAATTTAAATCCAAAATTTTTCTTTTCAGAAACTGCGACTTCGATTGCAGTTTCAGAAAACAAAAAAATAAATAAAATAAACTGTTTCAAGTCGCAGTAATAGATTTTTATTGTGATTAAAACATCTTTAAAAAAAAAAACTTGAACATTAATGCGACCATGGTTGCATTCCTTTAAAATAATTTATTTTTCTGAAATTTAGTAATCAAGGTGTAATTTTTTTGTTTGAAAAAACTCAAAATTTTCAGATCTATAATTTTTTTAGTGGAGGAACAGTTGTAGCCAGGTTAAAAGTGAAACTGAGGGTATTTTAGTCATTAGGCAACGAAAGTAGTTGAGGGTCTTCTTTTTACCGCCTAAATTTTTGAGTTCTCTGCGGGTAATATGAAGCCACGTCATGCCGGCTGAGAAACTCTCTCAGCTGTCGGCTGAGTTACAGTAACCCCATATATATATAGACTCGTGTAGTTTCGAAGGATTCAGGCCCCAATCCTTTCCACTCAAATACTAACATCTGACATTCAAATACAAAATCACTCCGTTAAAATTGATCTATATTATTTAAAGTAATTAAAATAAAAAATCAAGTGTTTTGAATACTTTTTGCCCATCCATCAAGCGACGCAAAATGAACGGCTGAAAGTTATGAGTTGGTTAGATCTGTCTTTAGACATACAAATTCTTGATCCGACCATTTGATCATGATCTAAACATTTAAAACCCGTACAAACCAATTTTTGTTAGGTTTCAAATGTTTTACACCGTTAAACTCACTCACTATTTAGGCTGTCCGTTTTTTCCCTACTTGATTCAAGGGCAAAAAGTGTTTAAAATACTTGAAGTTTGGTTTATAGATACTTTAGATAATATAGATCAACTTCAACGGAATGGATATTGCATTCGGATGATATATGATTGTATTTGAGTGAGAAAGATTCGGGCTTGAATCTTTCCGGAACTACACAAGTCTATCTCTCTCTCTCCCCCCTATATATATATATATATATATATATATATATATATATATATATATATATATATATATATATATATATATATATAGACTTGTGTCATTCCGGAAGGATTCGAGACCAAATCCTTCCCACTCAAATACAATCTTACAACATCTGAATGCAGGATCCACTCTGTTGAAGTTGATCTACATTATTTCAAGTAACTAAAAATTAATAATCATGTATTTTGAATACTTTTTGCCCAGCCATCAAGTGGGCGCAAAATGGACGACTAAAAATAGCATGTTGCTTAGATCTAATAAGTCTTTAGACATACAAATTCTCGATCCGGTCATTTCATCATGATCTAAACGCTTAAAAACTCTCAACACCAATTTTGTTAGATTTCAAATATTCTACACCGTTAAACTAACCAACTCACTATTTCAGTCATTCATTTTGTGCCTACTTCATGGATGAGCAAAAAATATTCAAAATACTTGATTTTTGATTTTTAGTTACTTGAAATAATGTAGATCAACTTCAACGGGAGTTTTATGTGATCGTAACATTTCGTTATGGCTAAAGGGAAAGTTTTATCGGACTGCTATTAGGCCAGCTTTGTAATATGGCACAGAATGTTGAGTTATAAAGAGATATCATACCCAGAAGATGAGTATAGCAGAGATGCGCATGCTTCGTTGAATGTGTGGTAACACGCGGAGAGATAAGGTGAGAAATGAGAATATTCGTACTAAGATAGGTGTAGCCTCTATAGAAGAGAAGATAAGAGAAAATCACCTACGATGGTTTGGTCATGTACGACGTAGACCTACAGATGTACCAGTCCGGCGAGTAGAGCGTATTAATTTAGCTCAAGTTAAAAGAGCGCAGGGGAGACCGAAGAAAACATGAATGGAGGTAATATGACAAGATATAGAGGCTAAAGATCTTAGTGAAGGCATATTGCTCGATAGGAATGAGTGGAGAAAGCTGATCCATGTGCCCAATCCGGCGTAATTCTCTTTTGGTTCATGTAGCCTACCCCAAATACTTGAGACAAATGACTTAGTTGTTGTTGTAAGGATTTGGCCTCGAATCCTTCTGGAATGACACAAGTCTATCTCTTTCTCTCGACTATTGTGGCTGTCAACTAGCTATTATGATTATTCAACCAAGTGCTGATAGAGGAGAGGGGGAGAGAGTGGCCGTAATAAAAAAGTGCTTCCAGTGATCTTGAAATGGAAAGAGAAAATGACGTCCGTCTTTGGCTTCTTAGGTTGAGCCCATATTTTGGTAGGAAACTGAGTGAAAGTCATCCATATCCACGCATCCTAGGTATTTTCTATATACCTTAACCCAAAAAAAAGGGGGGAAAAAAATATCTTTAGTTCAATGCCTATGCTTTTGTCCCATTCCCTATGTGGTTCCTTGTAATATTGGCATTTCAGAAAAATACGATATTACATTATATATTTTCAGGTGCACTTCAGTCTCTGTTTATGATCTCTCTTGAAATGATAATAATTATTAGTTACTTTTCATGCAAACCTAGACTGTTTTATTTCTTTATACCATACGAACTGCATCATAACTCAAATAGTGATGATTGATTTATTATGATTAAGATCAGATACCTGCTTATTATCCGTGTGTGGTCGGAATGTTTGACTGAGTTGTTCATGTTACAGCCCCACGGTTTCTTCAACTGCTCTCCTGCAGTGGATGTTCCGCCAGTAGTACTATTGAACTGGAACTGAAGGAGAATGTAGCAGCGAAGCCAATCCCGAGCAGTTTGCTGGCGAAGCTCTGAAGGCATTGTGAGCAGGAGGGTGCTCTTCTAGGGAGACAAGAAAATAAATGCAAAATAAAATAAAATAAAATACAAAGCTGTCTTGTTTGTTGTGAGATCTCCATTAATGAGCAGTGTATCTTAATTTAGTATGGGATTGTGATTAATGGATTGTTGAACATTTGTGAGAAAGGAGACCGTTTGTTGTTTTAATTTGTTACTTCGTTCTGGATAGATACTATTGGAGCTCTCTGTTTTCTCTGCTTCAACTGATTTTATTTCTAAGCACTTCCTGATTTTATTACTAAGCTCTCTTGTGTTGCTTTTAAATCTTTGAGTGATTTAAATTACATAATCTTAGAAATATACTTACTAACAAGCTTGTTATGGGCTACCTTGTGACTTGCTATCGAGTATGGTTCAAATCTGTGTGTTAGAATAGATTGCGAGATAAATGGTTTTTTTAGTAGGGGCGTAATAAACTCTATGCAGATCAAACTTGGTATTTTGTGGTGGGGATTTTTCGCCACGAACGATCGGTCGCTCCTGATCGGATCTTCCAAAATCCCAGGAAAGAAAAATGCTTTTCAGGTCAGGAGCACCGGTATGGTGCCTGTCAAAAAATTTTGGGCGTGAGAATAAGTATCCTCGTTTAGAAAGAAGCAAAAGGAATGTGCGGTGTTTTTTGTGATAATTAGAAGTGATCCCCCCCTTGATGGAGGAGGTGCATATATGCCAGCCTGGGTTGTGAGGATGAAGATAACGATTCTGGTAGCTGCATGATCTCTGAATCATAAACGTTTTGGTTGGTTTAGATAGACATGTAAGGAAATTTGTTGTTATCTATAACTGTTTTGCTTAGGTTGTTGAGATCGACGTGTAGAGAGATCCATCGCCATCCGTAAGCGCCTGAACTGCGTATCTGTAGATTTTTGTAACTGTCTTTATCGTGCCTAGGTTGTTTGGATTGACATGTAAAAAGATCCATCCTTATCCGTAACCGCCCATTTAGCTATAGGGTTGTCACAATTGCCTGAGTTAAGCAATGCCTGGAGCGCGAGGGAGATCAGGGTGAGCAACTGATTCTGTGATTCACGGAGATCGCGTTTCTAATCTCTTGCCGGAATAAGAGTGGAAGTCTTAGAGAGGATATTTATTCTAGTTGTTGAAGCCTTTGAGTGGTTTGAATAGCTCCAATGAGCTGAGGATCCGGAGGGATAGTTTCAGATCGATGTAGCCTTGGGGCGGGACCCAGGGCTTTTCTTGGGTCCCTGTTGGGCTTGTAGGCATGTCGGTCGTCGGTCGCTTGGGGCGCCTCTGTGGCAGTAGGACACACGTTGTAGTCTCGACAGGGTTCAAAATTTGACCACTGTAAATACTTCTCTCTTTTTCCCTTTTCGGAGTCTACCATCGGAAAGGTGGGGAAGCGTAATGGACTTGATTCTCAGCTTCGACACTAGCCTTATTGCTTTATGGCCAGTGAGAAGACACCGACGCGTCGTTTCAAGTTCAGAGCATTAAATGCCGTCATTGTACTGAGTGGCTAGCTGTCACATCACACGTCCGATCTACGTGCGCAGTGAGCAGATAGCCGACGTCTAGACTGCAAGGGTCTGCTGGGATGATTTTCGTCCTTGAGGCTATGTAGACTTTAGCTGTTAGGGTGCGAACTTGACATATGATGCCAAGAAGACTTTTCAGGAGAGTCTCCGTACAGGCCTTGACCGTTAGGGTGAGGACCCGATATAGGCTGTTGGAGAGATCATCAAGAGAACTTTCATCTTTCAAGAGAGTCTTTGTACATGCCTTAGCCGTCAGGATGAGGACTCGGTATAACCTGTCAGAGGGATCCGTCAGGAGGAATTCCATCTTTCAGGAGAGTCTTCATGCATGCCTTAGCTGGCAGAATGAGGACCATATATAGGCTGTCAGAGAGGCCGTCAAGAAGACTTCCATATTTCAGGAGAGTATCTGTATAGGCCTTAGCCGTCAAGGTAAAGACTCAATATAGGCTGTCCAAGGGGCCGTCAGGAGGACTTTAATCTTTCAGGATAGTCTCCGTATAGGCCTTAGCCGTTAGGGTGAAGACCCGATATAGGCTGTCAGAGGGAGCTGCCGGGGGACTTTCATCTTTCAGAAGAGTCTCTGATTACATTTCATATTTGCATTATTATCATCACAATTGCACATTTAATCTTTGATTATTCTTAATTAAACTTTGCTATTTAATCCTCTGTTTATGGTGTGTAGTTATTTAAATAGAAGATAAAGATAAAAGAAGCTTCTAATTATCCTATCTAAATTCAGATTTCGATTTAAATCAATTTGAAATCAAGATGAAGAAAAGTATAGATCATCATCTCCACAATTCAGAGATAATCTCAATTGGAGATAAAGGAAAAAATCAACTTAAATCTAGGTTGTTTAAGCTCCAAGTCAAAGATAAAGGGGGAGAATTTAAATTTAAACTCAGATTTAGAGATAAACTTGCTTCCCAAGTTATCTAGAAAGGATATTCTTTTAAAATTCAGAGTTCAAATGAAAAATTTGAGAATAAATATTCTAATAGATGGACGAGATGAAGCCAGAGCCAAAAACGCAACCCAATCCACCATGAGATTGCTGCGAGAACGCCTGAAAAGCCGCGAAAACCCGGCATTTCTCTGGCTTTTCATCTTATATATCTTACTTGAAGCAAATTTTCTAGGAACAACTTTTATGATTAAACATGAAGTTTAATTTTCATAAACTAGTAAGTTAGTGGTGGTAGATGATTAGTAAGTCTTATTCTTTAATTCTTTTCAAAACTCTAATTTCTAATCAAATTCTATCTTCATCTTTTTATTTTTACCTCTAACACTTAACATAGAATTATTTTTTCTTTAAAAACAAAGAAGAACTACTTAACCAATTTAGTGTTTAAAAAGATACCGAAACGCTTCCATCGCATCTATCTCTGAGGATCAACCCGTATAGTCATTGCTACTACGGTTAAATTGCAAAAATTCAGTGGCCATCACAAATCAGATGAACACTTTCTTGAACTCTGTTTTTTTGTCAATCAGTCTCCGAATGGTCCTTTGCCATTAGGGTAAAGCCCGATATAAGCTGTCGTCAGGATGACTTCTATCTTTCAGGAGAGTCTCCGTATATGCCTTAGCCATTAGGGTGAGGACCTGATATAAGCTATCAGAGGGGCCATCAGGAGGACTTCTATCATTCAGTAGATTCTCTATACAAGCTTTAGCCGTCAGGATGAGGATCGAATATAAGCTGTTTGAGGGGCCATTAGGAGGACGTCCATCTTTTGTGAGAGTCTCTGTTCAGGTGTAACACCCCGATCACGTGGGTTCGGGGATGCTACTGCGACATACATACGTAGGAGAGAAATACCCTTACATATGTACGTTAAGCATAAATACATGCAAGAATCGGAGTACGAAAGTACAGTGATAATATACATTCTAATAAATAGTACAACTACACTGTTATCACAGAGCGTGATCCAATATTACATGAATATTACACCACCAAGGGATGCAAAAGTATAGTTTACAAAGTGATTTACAAGGTACAAATGCTAATAGATGCTCACGTGAAAAAAAGAGAATCTCAAGAGTCGATCAAGAGAAAGCTGGAAGAAAAGAGCTAAATACGATCTACTGCTGATCCACCATGCTTTCGCTCTACAAAGAATCTCCGCAGAAGGTTCACAACGTTCCAAACTTTAAAATCTGGACATGCAGGTTCAGGAGTTGTCAGAAAGTAACCAAAGAGTACGTAAAATGAAGCCAAGTGGCGTGCATAAGAAAGCATACGTATACAAGAAAGTGTGTCGTGTACTCAAATCAAGCAATCATTCGATAAACAGTAAACAAAAATGGTAAACATAGAATCAATATACAATTAGGAAGCAAGCAGTAGATTAAATACAGTAGCAATAATATTTTGCAAGAGGCATGTAGTGTAATTATATAGTTAATAATACTCAGAATTGTTTTTGTTATTTTAGTCATTCCTTGCTAATGACTCACCACTGGCTATCCACACCGGAGTTCCTACTCCAGCAGGAGTCAATCAAATCACGATACCTGGTATCATTACCCGAACGAGGGAGTGATTAAATAATACACGTTCCTCATATTATCATTGTATACAGGAACAGGAATGTGGAGATAGTCAGACAAGTATAGTCCGGTAAACAAGAATATCAGGAATAATTAGTGTAACACAGAAATAATATACAAGTGACGAGCATGATAACTTAATTATATAATAATAACAATCAGTGTTTCCTATTATTTTAATCATTTCTTTCAAGTGTCTCTGTTGAGCACAATTTTGTCACATTTTCATGCCAATATTTATCTATATTTGTTTATAAATAATGCTACTCGGGTACTTTTAATCTGTTTTGCAGACAAAGTTATTAGGGGAAGACTGGACCACAAAAGCACTCTTTCGAGACTGTAAAGCGTATTAAAAAGAGTTGAAGGCGAGATAGGAGGCTTGACATTGCTGGGATCGCTCTACTATGTTTAAAACTGATATCAAAGAAATTTACATCAATTCGGAAGAGTTCGAGGCCAGTTTGAGTGAAAACGTAATTTTATAAAAATCAGGGCTTAAACGCAAAATGAATAGAGATGCAAAAGTGCAAAATTAATTTAACAATTCTCCTTGTAATTTTGTAACTATTTTGAACTTTCATATAAAATAATCAAACCCTAAGTTTTAAATATACATGTAAAGGTTAGGGTTTGGGGCCTTAAATTTTGACCACTTTCTCAAGTTTTTACAATTTTTTTAGAAGTTATTTTCTTTCTCAGAGGTCTGATTTTCTTTGGGGCCGAATTTCCTTTAATGCTTCATTCTTTTTCTTTTTGTTTCTGAAAAAAAAAAAAATTAATCAGCCGCGCTGGCGCCTCCGTCCAAGAAAGGGGGCGCCATCCCCCATTTGAAAGGAAGAAGAGGGCTGGCGCCCTCCTATTGGGAAGAAGAAAGAAGAGGTTGAAAGAAAGGGTGCCCAATCAGTTTGAAGTTGAAGAGGCAGGTAGCGGTCCTTGGCGCCCCTTGCAGGTAAGTATTTTAATTTTTTTAATTAATTTAATTTAATTAGTTTAATTAATTAATATTTGCAATTAATTATTTAATTAAATTTAGATAATTTTAAACTGATTTAATTGTATTACTTAGTTTAGTTGTTCGAGTATGATTAATCTATGAGATTTTATCATTGTTAGTTGTTAAATGCATAGCTAAATTCCTCGCGAGTATTTAGGGAAGATGAACCTAACCTAAATTCATGTGATCCATCCGTTGCTATTTAAGACTGTTGCACACACCAATTGATGTATAACTTTTAAGAGCTTATTTCTAGAGTCACTAGTTATTTGACAAGGTATGTATCAAAAGCCAATGGTCCATACTTAGGGTTTTACTGCTTTTTCTATTTTTAATTTATTTAGTCATTTTATTTACCTTTGATGGACCATGTGATGCAGACAATACCCTGTGCTTAGATCTAGTGTTCAGACTTAGTTTGTCTAGTAGAAGTAGAGATTTAGTAAGTGACAACAAACCAGTATGGAGACCGAAATTAACCGCTTGATGCTATCTTAGGGGATTCGATCCTGGGTACTTGACTTTTCTAAATTAACACATAGTTCAGAACAAAACTATGCCAAAACTTTTTACCCAATTCGCCTAAAAGTGTTGAAACTAAAAGAACCACCTGTCCCTGTGGATTGACCCTCAAGTGCTACATCGAACGACCGTGCACTTGCGATATTTTAAAACGAGGAGATAGAATCTCCCCATCAGTCTCATACCATTAGAAGTTCATACCAGAGTTCGCACTCCAATAAAACTCAATCCGAACTTTGATATGCAGATACCATTATCCGGATGAGAAAGTGACTCAATAATACCCGCTCCTGAGATTATTATTGTTTGGTAATTAAGTTATATCTGGTGCAGGTAATATGTTGTGAAAATAAGTTACACAAGTATAGTATAGCAAGACTTAGTAACAGGAAGCCAATACTAGATTTAATAACAAGTAATTAGATTATTAGATTATTATATTATTATTAAGACTCTTCCGACTCGTATGTTTAGATATGTGTCCTGACGCCTCAACGCACATAAATCCACCTAAGAGTAAGTCAAGATTCGTTATCAGAAACTAACTAAGACTGTGAAACAATATTTATAGTGGGTTCCGTGCACACCCGGGACAATGACCCAAAAGATCTGGCATTAGGCCAGAGTTATCGCTCGAGGCTGGACTCTTTAATAAGACAAGAGGTAGAATGTGGTTACTTTAAACATGGAACCATATTAGTAACTGTCAGTTTCCACCATCTCAGTGTAAGTTGTCTATTTTATTATTTTATGTCCATGAAGATCATTTTACAAGGGTTTAACCTGAATATAATAACAGGGGAACAAGAGTACATGAAGTACATGAGTACATGATCCCTGAATATATATATATATATATATATATATATATATATATATATATAATATACACACACACACACACACACACATATAACAGGATAATAATATCAGATAGTTAAGTATTAAGTAAATATCTTGTTAGGTAATAAATCAATCAGATAACATGATTCAGGAAAACAATATAGATACATGAAAACAGTACAAGTAAATATTTCAAACTCTTCACAACAACAACAATAAAAACAACAACAACAACAACAATAATAATAATTAAGTATACTATCCGGATGGGGCTAGTTAAACTGGAGCGAAGCTAGACCGTCCCAGCAGTACGCTCGACCCAAGGCAAAGCTTGGCTCCTGGCCAAGCTACCGTGCAGCTTTAGATGCCAACTTGCTCGGCAAAGGTAATGCTCGCGGTATAGCAAGTGTATGAACACTTCTGCTAACTCTTACGACGAAGCCACGCTCGGGACGAAGCTAGATGCACACGATGAAGCGAGCATATGAACGCTATGTTAACACTCGCGATGAAGCCAGCCACGCTCGCGATGAAGCTAGACGCACATGGCGAAGTGGCGTATGAACGCCTTGCTAATGCACACGACGAAGTAATGCTTGGGTGAGTTCAGCTGTAAAGTGCTGAGCTCCGCCAGGAAGTGCTGAGCTCGCCTTCTGGCGGAGCTAATAAAAATCTAAAGGGTTAAGCCCGAAGGCTAGAAAAAAGCCCGAAGGCTAACGACCACAAAGCGTCAGCCAATCCATAATAATCCAGTGTTACAAAGTAGAACACACACAAGTAACCGCCTACACTATTACAAGCAACAGTTCATAGAATACAACACCGTCTATAATAATTACAACACCGTACATAATTACAATATTGCCCACAAAATACAAACACCCACACAAACACAATTACAAATATTCACATCACCACAAACATGTATTCACACACAAATAATAGTAATCGCCCAAATACAAAACAGGTACTCACATATAAATAAGCATGTACTCTCAACACAGAAAATAGTACTCGCCCAAATACAAAATAGGTACTCACCTAGAATGGCTCGGGCACGGTGAAAACGCCAGGTAACACCAATGGAATTATCGCGTAACACGTGAGGAGAGAGAAAGTGAGGGAATGAGAGAGAGAAAATAGAGAGAGAAAGAGAGAAGGTGTGTAAGAGAGAGTGTGTTAGAGAGAGAAGAGAGAGAAAAGAAGGGGCGACTAAGAAGGAGAGAGAACAGAGAAAGGAATTTAGAGAGAGAAAGAGAGGAGAGAGAAGCAGAGAGACTGTGAGAGAGGGAAAGATGGAAGAGAGAGAATAAAAAGGGAGAGAAAGGAATAGAAAGAGATAAAGGTAAGAGAGGGAAAAAGGGGAGAAATGGAGAGAGATAGAGAAAGAGAGGGGAAAAGAGAGAAGAAGAGTTGAGGACTGGCCGGCCGGTCAGGTGGGGCTGCGCGACCGGCGGCGTGGTCATGGGATGGTCGGCCGACAAAAGGGAAGAGGGAGAGGGGGAGATGAGGTTGTGGTGGTGGTGGAATGGTGAAGGTGGTGGTGGATGTAGGTGTTGATGGTGGTGGAACTGGAGCTAGTGGAAGGGAGATGGAGATGAAGAGTGGTGCTGTTGTGATGGTGGAGGGTGGTGGTGTGGGTTGTGATGGCCGGAGATTATGGGAGAGGAGGAGGAGATGAGGGGAAGAAGCAACAACGAAGAAGAAGATGATGGTGTTGTGGTGTGGATGGTTACGAAGTTGGCCAGAGGTGGAGAGAGGGGGAGGCTTTGTCGTGCTTTGGCCAAAGAGGGCGCCGACGACTGGCTGGGGTGGCCGCAACAGCCCTGGGCTGGTTGGTGGTTCACGACAAAGGGGACGGGAAGAAGGAAGAGCAGAGAGGGAAATAAAGTAGAAGTAAGAGAGAAAGAAATAGGGGGGAGAGAGAGGAGGGAGTGATGAGAGAGAAATAGAGGAATGAGAGAGAAAAATAAAAGAGAGAGATGGATCGACTGAGAGTGAGAAGAAAGAAGAGAAGGGAGAAGAAGAAAGAAGAAGAGAGGAGAAGGTGGTAGAAAGCAGGGGAAAAGAAAAGAAAAAAAGGAGAAGGGAAAATAAAAAGAAGAAAAGAAAAGAAAAAGGGAAAGAAAGAAAAGAAAAGGAAAAGAAAATAATAAATGATAAATAAATAATAAATAAATAATAAATAAATAATAAATTAATAAATTAATAAATAAATGAGCCGGGCTCAGTGCTCGAACTGGGCTCAGATCCAGGTCTAGGCTCAGGGCCCTAGGATTGAGCTGGGCTCAGGTCCACAGAATACATCCAATTACAAATACAAAATATGAGAAAATAAAATAAATGAGCGAAAAATTAGGACACGTATCTGGATACGTATCCCGAGAATGGCGTGTTACATCAGGCCTTATATGTCAGGGTGAAGACCCAATATAGGATGTTGGAGGGACTGTCAGGAGGACTTTTATTTTTCAGGAGAGTCTCTATATGGCCTTAGCCATTAACGTGAAGATTCGATATGGCCAGTCGGAGGGTTGTCAAGAGGACTTCCATTTTTTAGGAGATCTCCGCGCAGGCTGAAAATACACTTAGAGGGGGGGTGAATTGGTGTACTAGCTAATCTAATGATGAACGATGCGGAATTAAAAACTATTTAAACAAACTTAAGCTATTAAGCTAAACACACAAAGTATAACACAAGAGTGTAGCCGAATTCCCGAATAAGGGCTCTAGATTATCACCTCAGGATTCCTCTAGATTAAGAGTTGAGATGCCACTGTGGCTCTCTTGGTTGAATACAAGTGTGAGCAAACAATCCCAAGCATATATCAGTTAAGCACAAGATATATCAAGCATATAAAGAGATAAACAAGATAAGCTTGCAAGATATATAAACACAAGTGAGAGAGAGAGCAATTGCAAACACGGGTGAATTGTTTCGAGGTTCGAGCATCTTGCTTTACGTCCCCGCCTTCAACACTATGAAGGATTTTCACTAGAAACGATCCCGCAAGATCACTCGGTGCCGCAACACCTATAACGAGTTCCCACTAGAACTCATGGACTCACTAGTTCCTCTCTTGTTCCCGCAAGAACAACACATGCAAGTACACTAGCTTGCCGAGGCCGACCTCTACACCGAACTCCCACAAGAACTCGTCACAAACACGAACCTGCAAGTTCGCCTCCTCAAATACAAGATAAACACTTGGTGATCTCAACACTTTGGTCACCTAAAAGCACTCTCACAACAAAGCTCCTATAGGATTGATATAACAATGAAAAGCTCAAGTATGTGTGAGAAAAACTAGGATAGATTTGTGATGAAAAAAATCAAGAAATCTCTATTGAAAACACTCTTAAAAACTCTCCTTTTGATATGGAAATATTAGCCCTAAAACAAATGGAGAAAATATCTAATAGAGATGGGAAAAACTGGCTTTGAAACTCTCCAAAAATCTTGTTAAAATAGCCCAAAACAACCCCATATAAATAGGCTTCAAAATATAGTCGTTGGGGTCAAACTGCAGGTCAGAATGACCGGCCGGTCGACCGGCCAACGGTCCTTTTTTTGACCATTGCAGCCTGCCAGTCGATCGTCCGGTCGACCGTTCCCTAGGCTTGACATATCGGTCGACCGCCCGGTTGACCGAGGCCAGATCAAGAGAGCAAAGCTCTCTGGCCGGTCGACCGGTCGGTCGACCGGGGCCATAGCGGTCGACCGCCCGATCAACCGGACCTCAAGCCAAATGATCGTGCACGTATCTGTGCACATCGGTCGACCGTCGGTCGACCGACAGAAGGCCTGCTCAGCAAATCTTGAGATTAAAATTAGTTTAATAAATTCTTATAAAATCTCATAAAATCACTAAAATCTACCAAAATAAGTCAATTGAAATACTTTGAAGTACAAATATGTGTGATCAAAAATCAACACATATTACAAACTTTTTGAATAATTTTTGTAATATAGGAATTTTGCCTTAAACAAAAATCCGTATTTTTCAAAATCAATCGTAAATTTGAAAAATGATTTTTCTAAAACTTCTTCAAATACAAAAATAAGATATTTTAAACACATTTAAAGCTTAGTGTGTATGGATATGATCCAATACACATTTAAGATGAAATATCTATGTTTTTGACAATTAGCTCTAAAATAAGTTTTGATAAATACAAAACCTAAACATATGATATAGAATCACCAAATAGGTTTTTCTAAACATTTGAACCAACAATGTGTATGGATGAAATCCAAAACACATATAAACCATATAAACTTGTTTTGATGAACTCTAATCATGAAACACAAGGATGTATACTTGAAGCTCAAAATCAAAACGGTATTTTACTATTTTATGAAAACACATATAAATCTTGTGTGTGTGTGTGTGTATGAGCTTGAGAAATTCACAACTAATCTATCCTTTATATTCTATCTAAAAATAAATCTTAACACTTACAAACATGACACAAGTCTTCTTGAAAATCTTCTTTTGAAAATCTTCTTCTCCTTCTTGACTTGGTCCAAACCTTGATCCATGAGCTAAACTCCTCTTGAGTACTTGATGCGATCTTGATGCGCGAGCTCTTGAATCAACACATGCTAGCTTCAAAACTTGACTTTGAATCTTTTGTTGAAGCTAAACAGCGACTAAGATCTTGACAGTAAATCTGAAACTATATAAATACAAGATCATTAGTACTATAACTACATGAGTTAATCATCATCAAAACTAGAGTGATGGGCCTTTGGGCCAATAATCTCCCCCTTTTGATGATGACAAAACTCATGGAGTTATATATACATGGATTAAAGATAAGTTTCATAGAAGTTTCCCCTTAACTCATGCATAGCAATAAACATAAATATATTCAATGAAAGTGCATAAACTAAACAAACATATATGCATAAACAGAGATATAAACATGCATATATAAACTCTCAAAATTCGTCTCCCCTTTTTTGTCAATTCATCAACAAAGGGGTGAGGACAAACAAACAATAAAAATGTATATGCGATATATATTCATGAAGAGGAGAGACGTAAAGTTAGCTCCCCCTGCATACATGCATTACATGGAGAAGGAATGACTAGACTATAACCCACATAAAGCATAATATACAATGTATAAGGAGAGATGTTAAGCTCCTCCTACACACGTGTACCACATAAAGAAGAGAGGTCAAGCTCCTCAATGTGAGATACACTCAACATGACCTATATATAGAAGAGATGTTAAGCTCCCCTTGCATACAGGCAATATATATCAACAAATTTTAAAACAAAATTTTTGATAATACTTAAAACAAAATTTTGAAATTTCTTAAGTCAACAAAATAAATTTTGATACCAATGAAATCAAATAGTAGTTGACAAGAACAAATGTTGGTACCACTTGAAAAATATTTTTTTAAGATACCAATAGTGGATGATACCAATTGAAGGTGAAACATGAAGTATATTTTGATATCAAATAAATACCAATTGAAATTAATGTATAAGCTTGTATAGATACCAATTAATATTTAGAATAAACTCAAGCTTACCATAAACATAATTTGTGCTTTAAGAATTCAAAGATATAAGCACAATCAAATCATATTATGTATGTATGAAAATAGAAATACCAATTGAAATTGATACTCATTGAAATTTTGAAGCATACATATATAAAAAACAAATATGAGTATACAAAATTTTTTTTTCTTGAAGATCAAGTGTATAACTCATACCTATCACCCTTTTCATGCACAAGTTTAAAAGATATTCAACAAGGGATACAAGGCATGATCGCCCAACCATCCGCCCTTTAAGGTAGAAGTTTTCAAAAATAAGATTTGAAATTAGTTATAACTTAAAAACACTACCGAGAGAAGAATAAATAACTAATTTAAAGTAATTTTTGAAAAACTAGTTAAAGATCCTTCAAAACATGAAAACAAATCATATATCCCATGAAGCATGCTAAATACACAAGAGTAGACACTCAAAATCTATAAAACTCATAAATGCTCATGAAAATAAGGTCATGAGTAAACAAAAGAAATGTGAGTGTATAAGAGTCATGTGAATAGCATATTCATGAATATAAGCAATAAAGCTCAAAATATCAAAACATATGAAAATTATCAAAATTTATTTTTCATTAAAATTAAACAAACTTCAAGGTATATGTATGTTCTATTAAAACTAAAAGTATACATATATATCCCAAACACAAACGAGTCCATAATAGAATTTGCATGAAGGCAAGTGACACAAGGGTATACATGTATATTTATTAGCTTTAGACAAAAATAACATACACATGAAGCAAAATATATACAAAAATAGGAAAAACGAGTGTAAATAAAAGAATCATCAAAACTAGGTTATACATGTACATGTAATGAGTACAAATGAGCATTGAGACACAAACATATGATAATCAAGTGTAGCTCACTACTTGTACAAGTATAAACACAAGTTTTAACGAAAATTACATCTAAACAAGTATTCATCACATGAAGTACAAAATCAAAACATGCTAAAGACATTTATATAAAAGTATGTAAACTAAAATAAGAGTTTAGAGATAGTTACCAAACAATATGCACTATTCTCTAAGCCTCCAACCATGGTGGTCCTCCCACCAAACATCCTTGAAGGTGATGCATTCAATGTAGTGTCCATTAAGCTCAAACGCATCCACCATCAAGGCACTATACCTCTCACGTCATGTGAGAGCCCACACCTACATCAAATACAAGAGGTGAAGATTTTGGTACCTATTTCTTTTTGGGTCCACGAGAGTTAGTACTATAAGGAACCCAAACATTATTATTTGCAAAATTTGTATGATTTATCTTATCAAAATAAAACTTTGTTAAATGGCCTTTACGGTCGCAATGTGTACATTTGTGCACTCTAGCATGCATATGAGTGGTGTAAGAGTGAGCATAGTGTGCATATGTATGCCGTGAGTTATGTGCATGAACATGTGGAGCTTGTTTCTTTTGAAACAAGGTTTCCAATATAGAATGATTAAATGCACAATTGCTCAAAGTTGAGCTCAAACAATCAATTCTATTTTTCAAGACATGAATCTCATTTTTATCAATAGTAACATGAAAAACATGGCAAGGATCATTATTAGCATGGCAAGAATGAGAATCAACAATCCTTTTCTTTTTAGAAATGTTTTCTTTTTCTTTTGAAATAATTTTTCTTTTTAAAGAGTTATTTTCTTCCAAAATAATTACTTTTTCTTTGTCCACCAAAATAATTTTATTTTGAAAGAATTATTTCCTTCACAAATGTCATTTAATTTTGAAGATAAGGAAATATAATCCTTTTTAAAATTCATTTTCTTTTGAAACGCATGCAAATTTATTTTTAAAGGAGTCATTTTCTTTTAACAAAGAAGTGTTTTCCTTCTTCAATTTATTGTTTACAATTTTTAATAAATCATATTTTTCAAGAAGTTTTCGACAAAAAGAAGCAAGCTCATTATAAGGCATGTCAATATCTTCTTCTAACTCGGATTCAGAATTTACCTCAAGGGGGTCATCCCCTTGGACCATGTTGCATATGTTGGAAGCATCATTTCCATCATCCGAGTTACTCCCAATATTGTATTGTTTTTGTTCACTAAGGGATACTAGTGTGTTCCATACTACAAAAGCCGAATCAAAGTTAGCAACCCTACATAAATAATTATCATTTAGGGTACTCCTTAAAGCATGAAGGGCTTTTACATTAGCCTCAAATGTTTGCCATCTAAACAATATGAATCTTTAATAGTGGTCAGATAAACATGAATTCCTAGGGCTTTGAGGTACATAAGCATCTTAACTTTCTAAGTTTGAATGTTAAGAATATCAAACATGGGAGGTGCCATGAAATCCATATATGTGTGTACAAATATTGTAATTAGCTAAAATGAGGATCTTTAATTCTAGATTGTTAGATCCAAATCAAGAGCACCAAGTTCTGATACCAATTGAAAATACACCTAGAGGGGGTGAATAGGTGTACTAGCTAATCTAATGATGAATGATGTAGAATTAAAAACTATTTAAACAAACTTAAGCTATTAAACTAAACACACAAAGTATAACACAAGAGTGTAGCCGAATTTCCGGTGAAGGGCTCTGCACTATCACCTCAAGATTCCTCTAGATTAAGAGTTGAGGTGCTACTATGGCTCTCTGGTTGAATACAAGTGTGAGCAAATAATCCCAAGCATATATCAATTAAGCACAAGATATATCAAGCATATAAAGAGATAAACAAGATAAGCGTGCAAGATATAGAAATACAAGTGAGTGAGAGTAATCGCAAACACGGGTGAATTGTTTCGAGGTTCGAGCACCTTGTCTACGTCCCTGCCTTCAACACTATAAAGGATTTTCACTAGAAACGATCCCACAAGATCACTCAGTGCCGCAACACCTACAACGAGTTTTCACTAGAACTCTTGGACTCACTAGTCCCTCTCTTGTTCCCACAAGAACAACACACGCAAGCACACTAGCTTCTTCGTCGGTTTGAGGGGTGTTCGTGGTCATGAACTTATGTGGCCGCGGTTCACAAACTGCTGTGCGGGCATGACGTCTACAGCCTTTTTCGGTGCTTTCCCTACATTCGCGATGCAGGTTATGGCAAAGAATTCAAGGATGTAGGAGATGGGCAGATGTCGCTGAGCTGGGGGGTCTTCGAATGGCTAGTTAGCATCCGAACATCCCATCTGGTGTACAGGAGCGAGGATACCTGTTACTTGGAGCCTTATGTCCCGAGTCAGTTTGCTCGTCAGTTCCGATATGACCAACTATATGTAGGTAACCCGAACACCAGCCTGGCCTTCATGGGGAGCCTCATTGATGGTGCTCGTGCCTGGCGGTTCTTCATTGCTGGCTGTACTGAGGCACGGCTATGCATACCGCTGAGGACTCCGAACCTTTAGACAACTTTAGGGTTCTGTCAGTGGTACAGAACTTCGAACTCCACACCAACCGGGTTTTCTATTAACTCATTTGGTGTGAAATTGATCTCTCAGCGACTGAAGCGAAAAGTCACCGAGAGGGGCGAGGGTAGAAGGGTCCGTGTGCCAGGCCTCAGAGAGTTCGTCGCTACTGTTGATAGTGAGGCTTCAGACGCAGAAAGTCCCCGCTTCGACGGAAACGCAGGTGCTGAAGTTCCACCAGATGCTCCTGGTGGGGTAGGCACGGCCTCCATGGAAGATGTGGAGGTAGAGGAAGTGGAGGAAGAAGATCCTGATGTCCACTTCAAACGAAAGCGGCAGGGTGGATCTCGTAGGAAGAGGGTAGTGAAGAAGCCTCGTCGCTCACTCTCACCGTTATTGCAGTGGGTGAATCAGCCGTAGTGCTTCCTCCTCCCGCTCCGTTGTTATCAAGCTATCGACTCCGAGGCAGACTGTTGATAAAGCTGCTCCTGGCCTGATAAGATCAGTTCTGTTCTTGCGACATATACTTATATATTTCATCCAGCTCATTCGTTTGTCCTATGATTCAGGAACCGGGACGGCGAGAGAACCAGAGCCGAGGCTGCAGGGATTATTATGATCCTCTGTTCACTTATAAAGAAGGTGACGAGGCTAGCTACTTCGTCATCTCAGAAGACTCCGAAGGTGACACGGCTGACGTCGGTCCTTCAGGTGTTGGGACCTCCAAAGGAAGTCCCCTGGCATCCAGCTCTATAAGATGGATCACAGAGGGTTTGACGAGTGAAGATGAGCTAGCCAGCCGTCCATCTTGACTCTGCCAAAAACTTTCCTATGGAGCCTGAGGGGATTGATGTTGTCGTCGAGGGAGTTCAGAGAGGGACTGCGGCTGAGGCCGTTGAGGCAATATCACTTCTCGGTAATACTTTGATCTTTTGTAAGTAATTCTTTCCTGATATTCATTATGCCTTGCTCAAACAAAGTCTTGCCGCAAGTATTCCACCTTTGGGTGTATCGATTTCAAGGGAGCCAGTTAATCTTCAAGAGGGAATCAGGGGTGAAGTAAGTACTTCGTCCGCTATGGACGCTGCTGAGTTGGATGCCTTGTATCACGACCTGCCCTCTTATTAGCCTGAACCGGTCAGTGGAAAAGAGACTGAGGGGACAGTGGTTACGGAACCAATCTTACTTCCAACTACATCGGTAAGTGAGATGCAAGTGGTTTTGCCAATGCTGCCCATCTTGACAACCGCAGAGCTAAAGGTAATCACTAGCCCTACTTCTCTAACACTGGTTGTTGAGCCAGCTCTCCTAGAAATAGTAACCAGCCCTACTTCGATTGTGGCTAGTGTACTGGTTTCAATGAGGACTCCTCCAAGATCACCGGCGACCCCTCATATTTCTCTAGCCAGTGCTCCTGCCATCTCCTCTACGGTTATGTCAGTGAAACCGGTGGAAGCTTTGCCTTCAGGAGCCACTCGTTCACTGGGAGTAGTTGAAGCTGAGAATGAATTTGTGGCTGAGCTAGTCGACAGCTTTTATAAGGGCTTGAAGCGATCTGTTGCTTTGGTCTTGAAGGGCTCGACTACCTTGTTCTCTGCTTTGAAGGTGGTCCTCTCTCGAAGTATTGACAACAATCGAGACTTTGGAGGGGATGACCAAGCTGCCACATTAGAGCTTTTGGTAAAGAGGCTTGAGAGGGATGTAGACGAATGACGCCGTCTCAGCCATTCAAATTTGGACTCCTCAGTTAATGAATAGCTTGAACACCTCGCTGCTCAAATGCATGAAGCTCATCTTGCCACTCAGGAAGCAGCTAAGGCAATTTCTTCAGATTTGAAATCCTTGGAGACAAGAAAAATAGAAATTGGGGATGCCATAGATGCTTCTAATAGTGCTCTTCTCGACGCTGAGGATAAGATTGAAAAGGCCAAGGAAATGATCAAGAAAACCAATCTTCTTTTGTCCAAGGCTGAACCGGTGCGTCTTGAGGGGATCGCTCGGCTAGTGCAGCTTAAGACTCAAAATGACGAAGTCCTGCAACAGGAGCTAGCACATAGAGCATCTTTGGCTGAAATTGAGGCTCGCCTGTCCCAGACAGCGAGCTTTAATTGGGCCGAGTTGAGGTCGCAGGCATTCATCAGAGCTGCTAAGGAGAGGAAGAATAGGCTGGCCATCCTTGAAGAATGGATCAAGTCTTATGATGCACCCTCGTAGCTTGTAATCCATGTATCTATATATCCCTCTTTTGGAATCAATAAAAAGTAATTTTATTTGACTCCTCTGTTGTATTTCCAATTTGTTTTATTTTCTGAATTTGCAATTCTTACTTTCAAGTTGCATATAATGGTATAACTAATCTAATCAGAGGTGATAAACTGATAGGATTAGTTACAAATTTGAGAAATGACTCGTCTCAAATCATATTGAGATGAGGATGGAAGAAATGAGCTTGACGATCTTTACTGTTCAGAGGTAAATATTAACGTAACAGATTAAAGATCATCGGATGACCTGGACATGATGATTAGGAATCACCAGATACGAAGCCTTGTCGTTCAGAAGTGACGAACTGGACATAACGACAAAGAAAGATAAGATTGGATATTTATCGGTTCAGAGGACATAACCGATTAGAAAGTATCAAACTCGGAGTGTTTACTATTCAGAGGTGACGAACTGGACATAACAGAAAGCAAAAGGGAGACTTGGCTATCTGTCGGTTCAGAGGTGATTAACTGGATATAACCGATTGAGAAGCCACCAAGCTCGAAATTTTGTTATTCAGAGGTAATAAACTAGACATGATGACAAAGAAAAAAGGGAGACTTGGCTATCTGTCAGTTCAAAGGTGATAAAATGGACATAACCGATTGAGAAGCCACCAAGCTCGAAATTTTATCATTCAGAGGTGATGAACTAGACATGATGATAAAATGAAGGTGAATCTGATTTTAGGGACTCGTCTATTCAGAGGTGATATACTGGACATGATAGACTAAGACACGCTAAACTTCGAATCCGCTGCCAAGGTAGTCGCATTAACTTAGCAGCTAGCCCACTAGGGGCTGCAAGGGTGAATTGGATCTGGGCACCCGTTGGTTCAGAGGTAATATGGACATGACCAACTAAGAGACATCAGGCTCATAATTCGCTGTTCAGAGGTAGTCGTATTAATATGACGGCAAGAACTCCTGACCTTGATAGAGGAAAGGAGAATAAAGTTATGGACTTATCTGTTCAGAGGTGGAGAACTGGACATGACAGTTGAAATACCATAAGAAGGGAGATCTAGGTATCCGTCGGTTCAGAGGTGATAAACTGGACATAACCGATTAGAAATTGCTAGACTCAAAGCCCTGCCGTTCAGAGGTGGCGAACTAGACATAATGACGAAGGAATAGTCCCTACTGGACTGAAAGATGAGACTTGGTTATCTATCGGTTCAGAGGTAATATGGACATAACCGATTGAGAAACTACCAAGCTCAGGATTTCTGCCGTTCAGAGGTGACAAGTTGGACATAACGGTAAAAGAAATAACCCCACGGGGGGAAAATAGGATTTAATTATAAATTATGTGGGAAATTGATATCTCCTTTGGATATTTTTGGAAGAAATTATCAGAGGTATATTGTTAACGTGACAACCAAGAGAGTCCATTGGGGACTGAGTGAGAAATAATAGACTTTGAAGAAAGTCTACTAGAGACTTGCTGGGGAGCTGAGAAATATAAATCTCATGAAAAATTATATGTCAGAGAACTTTATGGGGATTTGTAAAGCAACTTGTCAGAGGTGTGATGTTAACTTGACAAGGATTCATTTACTGTCAGAGGTGTTTGAACATAACAGTAATTTGAGTGGACCTTTCATTCTATTGAAGAGAATGACAAACGGTGTTTATTCACCGGGGAAGTTAACCAAACTCGCAGGGGATGTTGGTTTTATCCGCGAGGGAATAGGCCAGAATCTCACCATCAGAGGTTTAATGTTAACATGATAGGTTAAACTCGTCATTTTGCAAGGGACATGAATACCTTTCTATATAGTCTTACCATTCCATGGACGAGAATTAGTAAGTGATTTTGGAGAGGGAATCAAATGGGAACAGGTCCCTTAGGATTTTTAGCAAACTCTCAGCTGTCAACAGGTTTGAAATGCCTTTACCAACTACCGTTTGAGTCGGGCTAGCCATGCTATTCCCTCAGCATGATGAGTTGTCAAGGACTTATGTTGGGCTTAAAAGCCAACATTTTCTTCTATCCTTAGCCGTTAGAGGCGTTGGATTATTTTATTACTTTGAGTAATGCAATGCTTCCCCTGGGCTTTTACTTTATAGGTGAGTTGGGGATTAAAGAAGTAGACACGAATTTCGCGAGATCTCGATTTTGAAGATTATCGTTCCTCGTGGACTCTCTGTCAACCATCAGGAGGTGTCATTAACCTTCTTTAATGAGTTCAGCTTGCCAAGTCATCGGCTAAACTCCTTTGATCTTTGATTCGATCGGCTACCATTTGGTTGGTCGCCACGTCTTGGTATAAACATGGAAACAGTGGAAAGATTCAGCAAGAGAATGCGTCACGAACCTTCTTCAATGAATTCAGCTTGGTAAGTCATCACATAAACTCATTTGTTTAGTCGGACCTTTTGTCGTTGGGTCAAACTTGTTCTCTCTTTCAATGTCAAAGGTGTTCGATCGGCTCGTACTAGCTGACAGTGAATTCGTAACCTTGATTCTTCTTTGATACAACCGGTGTTTTATTGGCCCGACACTGGTTTATGGTTGTATGATCTCGTTAGAGAAAGAGAGGAGCGCTCTTTCTACATATCTTGAATCTGGAGGTCTTGATCAGAGGTGTAATGTTAACTTGATCATGAGAAGGATCTTATCAAGGATAATACTTCTTTAGAAATTTGTCGTTGATTGGCATCATGAGTAAGTCTCCGTCTGAAGTTATAAGGCGATATGCTCCATTTAAATAGACTGTTTCTATCACAAATGGTCCTTCCCATTTAGGCTGAAATTTGCCTTTGGTTTTGTGCGTCATGATCAGTGGTCGTCTGACGACTAAAACCAAATCTCCTTTCTGGAAAATCCTTTGCTTATCCTTCTTATTGACGGCCTTCGAGATTCGCGCTTGATACAACTCAATGTGTTGTTAAGCTTGTAGCCGCTTCTCATCTAAGGCTTCGAGTTCTTGGAGACGCCAGCGATCATTGTCCTCCTTTGTCATTCTAGTCATTAAAGCGACTCATAATGACAACATCTGAATTTCTAGCGGTATGACCGCTTCGCACCCGTATACCAGGAAAAAAGGTGTATTGCCTGTCGGGGTCCGAACTCTGGTTTGGTAGGCCCAAAGACATTCACTAAGCTTCTCATCCAATCTCTCTTATTTGATGAAACGAATTTTTTGAGTAGCTTGATAATTATCTTGTTGAATGCTTCTGCCAAGTCATTAGCGGCAGGGTTATAAGCAGTTGATGCCACATTTTGAATCCGGTATCTATCGCAGGACCGATAGAATACTTGGCTTGCAAATTGGGGACCGTTATCATGGATAATCCGCCTAGGGACACCAAATCGATGGATAACATGGTGTTTGATAAAATTAACCACGTTAGAAGTTTTAACTTCAACCAGTGGTATAGCTTTTGCCTACTTTGAAAAGTAATCGGTTATTGCTAAGATAAATCGGTGACCTTTTGTTGAAGAGGGGCTGATCAGCCCTATGACATCGATTCCCCATGCTTCAAATGGCCACGAAGCAACAGTTGAATGGAGCAACTCTGGAGGCTAATGTATGAAGTCTGCATGGATTTGGCATGCTTTACACCTTCGTGCATATTGGATTGCATCGGCTATCATGGTCGGCCAATAATATCCATGTCTGTGCAATCGGTCCTTGAGTTTTGGATCTCGCTGATGAGCTCCGCATATACCGTCATGCGCTTCTTTAAGCACTTCTTATGCTTCTGAATTAGAAAGGTAACGGTGGAGGATACCGTCATATGAGCGACGGTAGAGTGTCTTTACTATTGGATCATAGTAGAAACGGAGAGACCTTCGTCTGATAGATGCCGCTTCTTTAGGGTCATGTGGCAATATATCATGCAAAGCATAGTCAATGAGGGGGAAATCACCAATCTCTCGGTTCAAAATTCGTCGAGATGCTATAGACTTCCTTGGTTTTCAACACATGTTTAGGACAAATAAGGTGTCGAGTAGCCACTGTAAGGTGATACGTTGTGTTGATTGGTAAGGCTAATGTAGCAGCTAGTGCAGCTAGAGCGTCGGCCTTAATATTTGAGATCGGGACACATGACTGATATAAAAGCCATCAAATTAGCTAGGCATTGTGGTGACTGCATGATAATAAGGTACCAAATCTTCGTGACGGACCTCATATTCGCCTTT
This sequence comes from Agave tequilana, assembly GCA_038442645.1. Lineage (NCBI taxonomy): Eukaryota > Viridiplantae > Streptophyta > Magnoliopsida > Asparagales > Asparagaceae > Agave > Agave tequilana. Next base: position 90,636 of record JAVJIF010011966.1, on the reverse strand, counting down.
AACTTGATTAATGATCAGTTTTGAATCACCATAGGCTTCAAGGTAGTGTACCCCATTTCATGAGCGAGCTGAAGGCCAATGAGTAGAGTATTGTATTCTGCCACATTGTTGGAACATGGTTCCGTCAATGAAAACGCCCTAGGAAGGACATGGTTTTGTGGTGAGATAAATACAACCCCTACACCAGCAATGATCTTGCTTTTAGGGCCTATTCGTGATGCTCCATCGAAGAACATCTACCATACTTCATCCTCTGAAGTTATATTAGATTTGAAAACCTTATCTGGAATATCTTCATGAAGTTTTGAGCTTTCCGGGACCGGATGAGCAACCAAGAAATCTGTAAGCGCCTGGCCTTTAACTGCCTTCTGAGGGACAAAGAGCATGTCGTACTGAGACAAAAGGAGGGCCCACTTAGCTAATCTAGAATTTACTGATCCTGGTTTCGTCATGAGACGACGCAAAGGATTCACTCTAGAAATGACATGTATGGTTTGGCCGACCAAATAATGTCGCGTCTTCTGAATAGCAAAGACAAGAAGCATTCCTTCTCAATAGGGTTATAGCGAGATTCTGCCCCTATCAGAGTCCTGCTCAGATAATAAATAGCCTGTTCATGACCATCATTGTCTTTTTGAGCAAGCAGAGCACCGAGAGAATGGTCTATAGCTTTCATATAAGGCAGGAAAGGTTTTCCTGATGTGGCAGTCACTAAGCCCGGAGGTTTAGTGAGGTATCTTTTGATATCCTCGTAAGCCTCTTGACAGGCTTGATCCCATACAAAAGAAACACCCTTTTTCATAAGTCGGGTGAATGGTTAACAGCGGCCTGAGAGATTTGGATGAATCTTCTGATGTAAGTCACTCTACCTTGTAGGCCCCTAAGTTTTTTGAGATTTTTAGGTGGATGCATGCTCTGAATGGCTTTGACTTTGTCTGGGTCAATATGAATTCCCTTTGATGTAATAATGAATCCTAGGAATTTGCCACTCGAAACCCCCAAGAAGGATTTTGTCGGATTCATCTTCAGTCGATGAGCCCACATTATGTCGAACAACGTTCTCAAGTCATGAAGATGATCATTCTTATCGCGGCTTTCGATAGCAATGTCGTCGACATAACATTCTATTGTCTTTCAGAGATGGTCGAAAATTAGACTTATTGCCCGCTGATAGGTTGCTCCTGCGTTCTTTAATCCGAAAGGCATCACAGTATAGCAATACACCCCCAACGGTGTCTGAAATGAAGTATTCTTCTCATCCTCTAGATACATCTTAATTTGATTATACCCTGAGAAGCCGTCCATGAAAGACATTATTTCGAATCCGCAGGTATTGTCAATCATGACATCAGTGATGGGCAATAGGAATTCGTCTTTAGGACAGGCTGTATTAAGATCGTGGTAATTAATACAGATTTGTATTTTCCCATTCTTCTTAAGAACGAGAACGATGTTAGCAACCCAATCTGGATGTTGTTCCTTCCGTATGAAGCCACATGCAATGAGTTTATGGACTTCGGCTTCAATAGCCTCCATAATGTTTGGGCAAAACCGGCATTGTTGTTGCTTGACTGGCTTGGCGTCTGGCTTGATGTTCAGACGATGCATGGCTACCTGTGGATCAAGTCCGGGCATATCCTGGTAGTTCCATGTGAAGACATCGATATACTCTCTTACGAGTACTATCAATTTTTCTTTTTCCATAAGTGATAAGCTTTCACTTATAAAGATGGGTTTAGGGTGATCTTGACTACCCAAGTTAACTTGGATCACCTTGTCTTCAGTAGGTGATTCGCGTTGCTCGAATCGCTTTTCCCACTAGAAATCCAACTGCTGGGCCCATGGTTCAACATCAGTGGCTTCTGTTAGCTCCAATTGGCTACTTGAAGTCATATCAACGGTGAGCTCCTCGAACATCGTCCCCATACTGACGTCCGACTCCCATTCGGAGGAAGAGGCAGAGCGTGATGGGATCGGTTTGTTATCTTTGGATTGAACCTTTGTAGGCAGTGGAGGTGTAACGTATCCCAACCCCCTGCGTGTGTTATCATAGTAATTTGTCGGTTTTCCTTTTGGCACATAATTACACAGAAAATCACGTCTTCCTTTTCTAAAATTCAGGCCATTCCTATGCTGCAGGCTGCATCCCATTTTCCTCATCATATGCTGTGCCGATCGTGCATAATGGAAAATTTGCGCGGTCTCCGAGTCTGAAATTGAATCTGTGACTGTAGACCTTTGCAATTGGGCTTTAGTGAATATTATTGGTGATTGGCCCTTTTTTGATGGAGGAACCACTAAAATGGACCCTTCTATAGCTTCCACAGACGTACTTGATGTACTTGGTTTATGCAAGGGTATGTGTAGAGAGCTATCCGTAACGGATTCAAGCAATTCAACACTTACAGGATAATCAAAGGAAATATTGTCATTAATTACCCATTCGTCCTCATCTTCAGAAAGAGTATTACATTGAGGATTAAAGTATAATATAATTGGTTCACCGACCAAAGTAGTTGGTGTGTCACCTTCAGACTCTGAATCCGCCTCATTGCCACTATCATCGTTGTCAGGCAACGAATCTTTAGACGTTTCACTGACTTCCTGATATAGGAGAGCATTAGTAAAGTAGTTTTCCATCACTTTGAATGGTTGCTTCTCGGCAAAGACAATTCGTATTGTTGCATCATCTTCAACATATTTGAAGCACTGGTGCAGAGTGGAGGGAACAATCCAGTTAGCGTGGATCCAAGGTCTCCCTAGTAACAAGTTGTATGACGTGTCAGCGTCAATGACGTAGCACGTCACCTCTGATTTCAGGCTCCCGATTCGGTAACGGAGTCAAATCTTTCCAAGCGGATGACTACTCCCTGTATTAAAATCGTATATTGTTATAGTGGTTGCAGACAACCGATATAGTGGTATGCCAAGGAAGTATAAGAGCCTTTTAGGTATGATGCTGAGTGCAGATCCTGAATCAACCTGTACCCTTTCAATGCATGTCAAACCGATGTATCCGGTGTAGTACAAAGGTCGATCGTGCTTATTATCCTTGAGAAGCATATCCTCAGCTGTGAAAGTAATAGCAGGTACTTTCGGTTGTACATGATGGGATTCAGAGCAAGAGGGATGAGTGTCACTCCTAAGAATTTCTGGCATATGTGTCAGAAATGTTCTGAGTTAGCCAGTGCATCCCTAAGTGCTTCTCTTGTCTCTTTCGAGAGACGAAGGAGCTCGTGTATGGTGTACGAGCTGGGATATTAGCCAGCTGGGCCAATTGAAAGTACACCTAGAGGGGGGTGAATAGGTGTACGGCTAATCTATGAACAATAATGCGAAAATTAAAACTTAATTGCAACACACTTAGTGTAACCAACGAGTATAGCCAAATTCCCGGTGAAGGGCTCTGGACTAACTCCTCTTGATTCCTCTGAATAAGAGTTGAGGTGCGATATGAAGCTCTCGTGGTTAAGCACAAGTGAGGCACACAAACAAACACAACCAAGCATATAAGTATGATATGACAATATGAAACAATGCAAGGCACAATATAAGAGAGAGAGTTAGAGAAAGTGGATCAATCGCAAACACCAAGATATGTTTCGAGGTTCGAGCACACAGCTACGTCCCCGCCTTCACACAGAAGGATTTTCACTAACTCGTCCACACATGACTTCCCACACAAGGAAACCTCCAATGAGGATTTGGGGCAAATACAATTGGGGAGTACACAACTCCTCTCTCCAACAAATACAACCTCTACACTTAGAGGCAAAGCACAAAGTCACTCAAATAACAATCACCTCACACTTGAGGGATTCCAACACAATCTCCACCTCTCACTAGAGGGAGCCAAATACACTTCCACTATCACCTCACACTTGAGGGATAACAACTCAATCACCTCTCACTAGAGGGATATCACAATCAATGGAAGGTTTACAACTTGGTGGTCTATCTCAACCACAAACAACTTCTTTTCCCACAAAACAAAGATCCTAATAAATAGGATAGAAGATAAGCTCAAGTTGAGAAGTAAAGAGTTTAAAAATCAAAAACTCAAAGAAAATACTTGGGAAAACTTCTAGGATATGATTGAAATGAAGAACTAAAATAAATCCCAAAGACTTCTCTTTTTCTTTGATTTTTTCAACTCTTTAAAACAAATAAAGATAGATCTTTTTTGCTCTAAAATACTTTTAAAAACCTGTATTAAAACACTTGTAAATGGGAGAAATTTTGCTCTTGAAAACTTTTTGAAAATCAGCCAAGGATTGGGGTTTAAATAGGCCCAATAAAAATCTTCCCGTTGGCAGCTGGCAAGGGCAAAATTACCCTCTGGTAGACCGGCCGGTCGACCGGACAACGGTTAAAAAAGTGACCGTTTAGCCCTCCGATCGACCGCCCGGTCGACCGTGCCAGATCCAGAGAGCAATTGCTCTCTGGCCGGTCGACCGCTTGGTCGATCGGGCCAAGGCTCACGGTCGACCGCCCCCACCCGAGAGTGGGGTGACTTCAGTCGGTCGACGGCACGGTCGACCGGCCAAGCCCACTTGGCCTTTGTGCACGTCTCGTGCACATCGGTCGACCGGGTCGGTCGACCGACTACTGGTCCGGTCGACCGTTCCGGTCGACCGCCTGAGCCTGGCAGGGACAATTTCAGAATTTAAAAACTGGTCTTTTTAACTTCAATTAAATCCCATAAAATCACATAAATTTCACAAAAATCAGTTCTTGTATTATCTTTGAAATACAAATATGTGTGACAAAAATTCAACACATATTTCAAACTATTTGAACCATTTTTGTGACTTGGAAAATTTGCCTTAAATCAAAAACCGTATTTTCCAAAACTTGGATTTATGAAATGGAAATCCGATTTTTTCAAAATACATGTAAATACAAAAACATGATACTTAAACAACTTTGAAGCATATAGTATATGGATAGAATCCAATATACAAGAAAGAAATATATATATCAATGTTTTTGACTTGAAAACCAAGATCGGTTAAACCGAAAACCAAAACCAATAAACATGAAACTTAAAACAAGTGTGTGTGTGTTGTGAACTTGAGCAAACCACACTATCTAATCTTTAACAATGGATCTAAACTAACTATTCTAAAACAAACCGAGGTCTTCTTGTAGAGCGCTGTCTCCAAGTTGACTCGATCCAAACGTGATTCCCCGAGCTTGACTCCAACGAGTGCGAGATATGAACTTTGACGCTCGAGCTCTTGAATCACCATGTGAAAGCTCCAAAACACCTTTGTTGAAGTTAATCACCTACTAATATCTTGGTTAAATATCTGAAACTAAATATCACAAGATTATTAGTAAACTATAACTACATGAGTTAATCATCATCAAAACTAGAGTGGAAGGCCTCTGGGCCAACAATCTCCCCATTTTTTATGCATGGATTAAAGTTAAGCTTCAAAAAAGCTCCCCCTTAACTCATGCATAGCAATAAACAATGAGATATGCAATGAATGTTAAACATGAATATGCATAACCATGCATAAAACAATGAAATAAACATGCTCTTGATATGAAATTTTAAAATAAACATATTCTAAAAGAATTGCTCTTGATACCAATAAAAATTTCAATAAAAGCTCTTGATACCAACAAAATAAAAGCTCTTGATATTAACAAAACAAAATAACAACATATGTTCTTGATACCAATAATATTTACCAATAATAACTATGCTCTTGATACCAATATCTTTTGATACCGATAACAAACCAATATTAACAAAACATAAAACAAATATTTTTAATAAAAACTTTAAACATGCATATATACTAAAATACTTCTTCCCCTTTTTGTCAATCATCAACAAAGGGTTAAAGAGAAAAAAAAGTTCTTCCCCTTTTTGTCAGAAACAAAAAAATCAACAAAGGGGTACAAATAAAAGATACCAATTGAAAGATATATCAATTTAGCATGAAGGTATACAAAGAAACATCATGATATCAATATAAGATACCAATAGAAAATAAACAAAACATATAGGTAATCTTGATACCAAATAAAGGATAATATCAATTTAATATTTTTAATACCAATATTGAAAATGAAACAAATGCCAATTGAAAATACCAATTGAAAGTATTTTTTATTAGGAGCGTATGATACCAAAAAAAAATCAATATCATTTTTTAAACATTTTTCGACAGAAAGTGTGGGAGTAAGATACCAAATGTAAACAAAACCAATTGAAAGGTTAAATATAAATTTTCTCCCCCTTTATGAAATACCAAACAAAATGATGCATAAGCTTGTATAAGATACCAATTTAAATAATTGTCATTAAGGACTAAGTCAAGCTTATCATAACCAAATTTGTGCTCAAAAATATAAAGATATAGTAAGCACAATCAAAACATAAACACATATATATGTATGAGAAATTGAATACCAATCAAAATTGATACTATTTGAAGTTTAATCATACATATATAAAATTATATATAAGTATACAAAAGAATGTCAATAGTGATACCAATTGAAAAGATACAATGATACCAATTGAAACTAAAATGAGAATCAAGTATATAACTCATACTTTCTACCACCCATTTCATTCACATGTTTTAAATAGATTTTCAATTAAGAGCATATAAGGCATGGTCGCTCAACCAACCGCCCTTAAATGGGTAGGGTTTTCAAAAATAAGTTTGAATATATTATAACACATTTGAGAACTCTACCATATGAAGAATACCGCAACTAGTTTATATGATAAAATTGAAAACTAGTACGAAATCCTTCAAGTAAGGAATAAAATAAGAATATATTCTATAAAACATGAAAATCACTAAACCAATGTCACTCAAAATCTATATAGCACATATAATACTCATGAAAACAAAATCATGAGAAAACATCAAATAATATGAGTGTACAAGTTTTGTGAAAGACATAGTCATGGAAATAGGCAATTTGGCTCAATAAGAAATTCCTTAAAAAATATGAAACACAAAAAAATCTAATCTTCATCAAACTAATTTAATCTTCAAGGCATATGTATGTCTTGTACAAACTAAAGTATACATACATATTCAAACATGAACGAGTCCACAAAATATATGCATGAAGGCATGGCTCAAGGATGTATATGTATAACTAATAGTTTGAACAAAATAGACATATACATGAAGTTAAACATACACATGAAAAATATGTACAAAATGGGAATACAAGTCAAAATGTATGAATCATCAAAACTAGACTATACTAGTACATCTAATGGGTACAAATGAGCATTCAAGCACAAACATATAATAATCTATTTGTGGCTCACTAGTTGTATAAGTATATACCTAAGTTTTAATGAAAACTAACATCTAGACATGTAATCACAACATGAAGCTTAGAAATCAAAACAAAACTCATATGATCATTATGTAAATGAACATGTATTAGATCTAGGACATACACATTAGTTAAACTAAAGTGAGAACACTAAATATAAATCCATATAAACATGGGTGTCTCAAATACCAATCATGCATATCACAAGTCTAATAATCATGACATTTAACATAATAATCATGGAACATCAAACATGCTACATATGAATGAACTAAAAACATGCAAACATAAATGAGAGAAAGAGATCGTTACCAAAATCGTGAGGTACATCTCTATGTCTCCAAATCATGGTGGTCCTTCCACCAAACTCTCCTTGAAAGTGATGCATCCAAATTATCCTCTTTTAGCTCGGAACGCATCCATCTTAAGGCACCATCACTCTCACGTCATGTGAGAGCCCACACCTACATCAAATAAAATAGGAGTGGTCTTTGGTAACTATACTCTTTTGGATCCATGAGGGTTATCTCCTTTCCTAACCCAAACAAACTTATTTGCTAAATTTGAATCATGTAACTTATCATAGCAAAATTTAGCAAGGTGTCCCTTACGTCCACAATGTGTACATGTGTACACATGAGCATACAAAGTGTTATGAGTGTGACCGTGAGGAGCATGTGTATGCCGTGGTTTGTGTGCATGCATAGGAGGAACTTGTTTCTTTCGAAACATAGATTCCAATCGTGAGTGGTTCAAAGCACAATGGCTCAAAGTGGAGCCCAAACAATCAACATTCTTCTTTAAAATATTTATATCATTTTCAATCATGAAAGAAGAAGAGGTGCATGCAATAGATAAGGTAGAAGGTGAAGCTATACTAGCATGGCAAACATGAGAATCTATATCATTTTTTAAAGAAATATTTTCTTAGAAACCAAATCCAAATCCTTTGAAATAGAGGCAATTTTGTTTTTCAAGGATTCATTCTCTTTTAAAATAAAATCAACTTTTGAAGATAAAGCCTCATTTTTCTTTAAAACATTTTCACAATCATTTTTACTTTTCAAAATCTTGTTTTCATTAAGGGCAAGATCAAGCTTAGATTTCAATGAATCCCTTTCATTAGAAATCTCATCTCTTTCTTGCAAAATAATATCAAATTTTGAAGACAAGTCCTTATTTTTTTAGTTAACTTACAAGTTTTCTTTTTCAAAACTTTATATTTTTCTAAGAGGTTCTCACAAATAATAGAGAACTCTTCATTTAATGCATCAGCATCCATACTATCAAGATCATCAAAAGAAGAGCTAGCACTATCTAGTTGAGTATCCGAATGTACCTCAAGGGAGTCATTCCCTTGGACCATGTAGCAACGTTGTTCAGATTCATCCTCACTAGATTCCTTCTCCATAATGTTGGGCGTTTGAAGCTCAGAGGAGGTCAACGTGTTCCACACTGCAAAGGCGGAATCATAGTTAGAAACCATCATAAGATATTCTTTGTTAAGCGTGCTTCTAAGTGCCTCAAGGGCTTGTGCATTGGCCTCTATATGCTTGCTATTACCAAGATAGGATTTCTTGGTAGCGGCAAGGAAAGCATGCGAGCCTAGGGTTTTTAGGTACATGGACATCCTAGCCTTCCAAACAACAATGTTGGAAGTATCAAACGTAGGTGGGGTCATGAAGTCCATGAGTGTGTGTAAACAATATAAGTGTGCAAATGTAAATCTAGATTAGCAAAACCAAGATCACACTCCTGGTGGTTAAACCTAATATCAGGAGCGTAGGCTCTGATACCAATTGAAAGTACACCTAGAGGGGGGGGTGAATAGGTGTACGGCTAATCTATGAACAATAATGTGAAAACTAAAACTTAATTGCAACACACTTAGTGTAACCAACGAGTGTAGCCGAATTCCTGGTGAAGGGCTCTGGACTAACTCCTCTTGATTCCTCTGAATAAGAGTTGAGGTGCTATATGAAGCTCTCGTGGTTAAGCACAAGTGAGGCACACAAACAAACACAACCAAGCATATAAGTATGATATAACAATATGAAACAATGCAAGACACAATATAAGAGAGAGAGTTAGAGAAAGTGGATCAATCGCAAACACCAAGATATGTTTCGAGGTTCGAGCACACAGCTCTACGTCCCCACCTTCACACAGAAGGATTTTCACTAACTCGTCCACACATGACTTCCCATACAGGGAAACCTCCAATGAGGATTTGGGGCAAATACAATTGGGGAGTATATAACTCCTCTCTCCAACAAATACAACCTCTACACTTAGAGGCAAGGCACAAAGCCACTCAAACAACAATCACCTCACACTTGAGGGATTCCAACACAATCTCTACCTCTCACTAGAGGGAGCCAAATTCACTTCCACTATCACCTCACACTTGAGGGATAACAACTCAATCACCTCTCACTAGAGGGATATCACAATCAATGGAAGGTTTACAATTTTGTGGTCTATCTCAACCACAAACAACTTCTTTTCCCACAAAACAAAGATCCTAATAGATAGGATAGAAGATAAGCTCAAGTGTGAGAAGTAAAGAGTTTGAAAATCAAAAACTCAAAGAAAATACTTGGGAAAACTTCTAGGATATGATTGAAATGAAGAACAAAAATAAATCCTAAAGATTTCTCTTTTTCTTTGATTTTTCCAACTCTTTAAAACAAATGAAGATAGATCTTTTTGGCTCTAAAACACTTTTAAAAACTTATATTAAAATACTTGTAAATGGGAGAAATTTTGCTCTTGAAAACTTTTTGAAAATCAACCAAGGATTGGGGTTTAAATAGACCCAATCAAAATCTGCCCGTTGGCAGCTGGCAAGGGCAAAATTGCCCTCCGGTCGACCAGCCAACGGTTAAAAAAGTGACCGTTGAGCCCTCCGGTCGACCGGTCACCGGGCCAGATCTAGAGAGCAATTGCTCTCTGGCCGGTCGACCGCTCGGTCGATCGGGCCAAGGCTCACGGTCGACCGCCCCCACCCGAGAGTGGGGTGACTTCAGACGGTCGACCGGTCAAGCCTACTTGGCCTTTGTGCACGTCTCGTGCACATCGGTCGACCGGGTCAGTCGACCGACTACTGGTCCGGTCGACCGTCCCGGTCGACCGCCTGAGCCTGGCAGGGACAATTTCAGAATTTAAAAACTGATCTTTTTAACTTCAATTAAATCCCATAAAATCACATAAATTCCACAAAAATCAGTTCTTGTATTATCTTTGAAATACAAATATGTGTGACAAAAATTCAACACATATTTCAAACTATTTGAACCATTTTTGTGACTTGGAAAATTTGCCTTAAATCAAAAACCGTATTTTCTAAAACTTGGATTAATGAAATGGAAATCCGATTTTTCCAAAATACATGTAAATACAAAAACATGATACTTAAATAACTTTGAAGCATATAGTATATGGATAGAATCCAATATACAAGAAAGAAATATATATCAATGATTTTACTTGAAAACCAAGATCGGTTAAACCGAAAACCAAAACCAATAAACATGAAACTTAAAACAAGTGTGTGTTGTGAACTTGAGCATACCACACTATCTAATCTTTAATAATGGATCTAAACTAACTGTTCTAAAACAAACTGAGGTCTTCTTTTAGAGCGCCATCTCCAAGTCGACTCGATCCAAACGTGATTCCCCGAGCTTGACTCCAACGAGTGCTAGATATGAACTTTGACGCTCGAGCTCTTGAATCACCATGTGAAAGCTCCAAAACACCTTTGTTGAAGTTAATCACCTACTAATATCTTGGTTAAATATCTGAAACTAAATATCATAAGATTATTAGTAAACTATAACTACTTGAGTTAATCATTATCAAAACTAGAGTGGAAGACCTCTGGGCCAACACCAATATGTCTAAACGAAAAGGCATGTTAAGCCCTGGGCCTGAAAGCTTCTTCAGGACTTGGTCAAGTCGGACTTCTTTCTGCTTCTCTTTTCCCGTTGTTAGGAGCGGAGCCGGTGTGGGTATTTGTACTAACGTCGTCTGCTGTTGTGTCTCGTCAGTAACTTTCTCATACTGTTTTAAGTATGATTTTCTGGATCGAGTGCCCGTCGGCTGAGGTACATCAGCCTACGCTGTGAAAGCGTGCTTTTCTCCTTCAGAATCGCTAAGAGAAGCTGATGTGAGATTGCCATCATCCGGCAAGATGGAGATAACATTGCAAGATTTGCCCTTTGACTTGGATTTCTTCGAATCTCATTGTTCGTCTTGGCAAGGCCTAGGTGTATCCACATGATTTTCCCTGTTTCCAATGTCAAGGGAACAAGACCCTTATTCTCTTGAGTTTTGGCTGAAGGATGCTTTACTTCTAGCCGTGCTTCAGGGATTGGGAAGGTCCCATCAGGTACTGTAATTTTTGGGGTTTTGCCGAACTTGAGGATCACCATGTTTGGAGTGACTTTCTTTTGTTCTGATTTCAGATTCAGAACTCCAGCGTCGACTAAAGCTTGAAGTTTATCCTTAAGGACAAAGCACTTATCAGTAGGATGATGAACCATCCTATGAAAGAGGCAATAGTTGGGATCGTTCGTGCGTCTCATTTCATTAGGACGCCGAGCATTTGGCAGCTTCAATTTATTCCCCTTATGAAGCAAATGGAATATTGCGACCACCTGTTCGTCTTTGAAGGAGTATTGTTTCGGAGGAAACTTAGACTCCTGATTATTGAAGCCGCTCTTCTTGGCCTTCGAATGAACGTCCCCTGTTAATTCAACAGACATAGTCTCTTTTCCTTTGACTTGGGAGGACTGCGCCATGTCGCCGCGCCCCTTATTATTCATAACCCATTTGCCTTTAGGGGTAGATAGCTCGAACTTCTTCGCCGACTTTTCGGCTATCTCAGATTGCTCGACTAGTTCCTTCTAGGTATGGGCTTTGACAGCCCCCATACGAATTTCCACTTAGTCTAGGAAGTTATGCCTGCATGTCTGCAAGAGCATGAGTAAATGGCATCCCTGCAGGGCACATCAGAGACAAGTTTCTAAACCGCTCAATGTAGTCACGAACAGATTCGCCCTTCCTCTGTACGGTAGAGAAGAGTTTGTCCATGGTTACCTTAGTGTCATCCTCATAAAAACAAGAAAGAAATCGAGTTTCTAAGTCGATCCAAGAATTGATAGAGCCTGGAGGAAGGCTTCAGAACTGATTATTATTCATTTTTGCATATTTTGCCACATCCATACCATGCATATCATAAATAAAAATGTGATTTTTAATCTTTTTCTCTCTATTTTTGCAGGTCCATATTTTAATGGAGAAGAGGCCCATAATCTCTTTAATTATCAAGAATTAAAGGAGAATTAATCAAAGCCCAAAAGAGAGCCCAAGGATTGAGCCCAGGACCTGGAGACATCCACGCGCCAGCTCAGACATTCCAGAAGGTCCACGTGGCTAACAACCTACGAGAAATCCGCAACAGAAATCTTGGCCTCAACGGCCGAGATTCTGCCGCGGAAACGCGGCTCTGGCTGCGGTTCCGCGGCAGTTACAAGGCCGTTGAGCCTGAGATTCTCTCCAGCTGTCTGATTCTGGAGCCTTCTTCTCTGAGGCTATAAATAGACCACCAGGGCCAGCGAAAGAAGAGAGGAGAGATTAGAGGATAGAGCTTGTATTTTGTAGGTTTTTCTCTAGGATTTTTATTGCTCTAGTTCTTCTTCTTCCTCCTAGAAATTTTGTGAGAGAGAGATTGAGAGAGAGAAAGCTTGTGTAAACCAAGGTGTGACAACTTGTGAAGCAAGGATTAATCCAATCTCCTTTCTCTACTTGAGCAATTTCTAGTACTTTACTTGCATTCTTTCATTCAAGCTTTACTTTCCTTGCACTTTTATTTATGAATTGCTTTTCTTTTCTTGTAATGGCTAGTAGCTAACTTCTTCTAATATGACTAGCTGACCACTAACATTGCTAACTTCTAACTCTTGGGTGATTGCTAATTTTTCATCTTGCAATTGTTGAGTCTTTTTCATCCCCGATGGGTTACTTTCATGCTTGGCAAGCTCTTGTTGTAATTCTATATGATTCATGTGTGCCTCATTTAGAGCCTTGTCTTTAGAACAAGTGCCTTGATGGAACATGGAGATGGATCACCAAACATATGCTATTTGTTGTACAACTTCATTACTTCAATGCTAACTTGTTGTATTTGCCTTGAATGACTAATGAATGTTGTATCTTCTTCCTTAGCATCCCTTGAGTGTCACTCCTCGAGTCCACCATTGAAATTCTATCTTGAGAGCCGATGAAATCAATGAGGCTACAAGACAAGTCCAAGAAGATCACCCATCAATCAAGTGGGAAAGTAACTAGACCAACACGCAAGACGTACATATGCCGATGAATCAACATGAGGCAAGCATCACCATAACGGAGTCTAGTAAGTTAGCAATTTAGAAAGGTAGCTAGTCATGGTTTTCTCCATCTTAAAGTCTTTTACAAAGTTCTCTTTCTTTTAGTTTTCTTTCCAAAGCAAATCTCCTTTTTGATTTCTTTTCATTTTCTTTCCATCATGCACAAATCCACAAATTCTTTTACTTCTTTTTCCAATTCATTTTCATTCTTTTAAAGCAAAGAAGAATCTTCGTTTTCTTACTTCAACACCGAACCGTAACGCTTTCATCGCAAGCTCTCCCTGAGAATCGACCCGTATAGCCTATGCTACTACGGTGATTTGGAAAGAGTACATTAAGCATTTTGAATACATTGTGAAATGATCAAAGCACCTAAGGTTGTCTCTAAACCTTCTCTCTTTTATTGAATATATGTGCATTTCTACTCACACTACTCTTTCCTTATCAAATTTTTGGCGCCGTTGCCGGGGAGAGCAACGGTTTTGATTCGATTGAAGAACTAAACAAACTTTCTTCTCTGTTGCAGGTTACAGGTGAAGAAACAGGAAAACTTGCATTGCAGTGACATATAAGTGGCTCTGGGCCTCTGCTCTCGAAAGCAGAGACCAGTTGCCCTCTGATTTGCCGCGATTCCACGGCCAAAGCCGCGGATCCGCGGCAAAGAAGAGTGAACTACTCACAGTTTTTCTGCAGGGTTGCTTGCTCTGCAAAATACAGCTGCTGCAATACTTAAATTCTTGTATGCTTCACCATATTCCTGCTAATAATCAACAGTAAAAAATTTGTTGCAAAGTTAAAAATTGATTAGACGTTTGCATTTCTAGGCACGTGTCTTTTCAATTCATTTACTTTACTGTTGAAGAGTGCTGGAGCAAGGTACGTGCGCATTGCATTTTGATTAGGACTCACTTCTTGGTTGATATTTTATCGCTTTGAGTGAACCTTGTTTGTTTATATCGTACACTTGCACAAAATCGATTTTAAGGGCATACCCAATAAATAAGATAAGGTGGGGATTTCATCACCCCTTCCTTAGCCCAAAAACCACCATCCCAGCACTCACAATCCCAAGCCTTTTAAATAAAATCTGATAGACGTTGGCCCTAGGGACATCCGGACTCAGTAGGAGATCGGCTGAAGTTGGGAATTGATTTTGATTCATACTCCGGTGAAATCAGTGTCTAAGACTGGGATTAAGAGGTTAAGCCTCGAAGATACCGTGGTTTGGCGTAATTAAGGCCCGTTGCTTACGCACGGATACCTCCCACCGTATTTTGCCCCTACCTGGCTGATTAGCTGTGGTCTGATTCAAGCAACAACCTTCTTCAGTTCATCGAACAGTTAGGAGTCGTCTAGGTCCAGGAACCCTAGATAGCTTGGATTGATTTTTCTTTTATTGTTTGTTATTTTCATTTTTTTCTTTTCGCTGGTGTGATCGGTGCACGTTGTTTGTGACTGTATATGCGAGAGTGGTACGGGATTCAAATTCTGCAAGACTTGTTAGACTTTCTACACTTGCACATACACAACCACTTGACATTATGGAAAACAACGTTTCGCTTCAAGATAGATTCTACCCGATTCGCAGTTCGCTTCCGTCATGCATTCTTCTCCCTGAACCCAATGGAAATCACTTTGAGCTGAAACCATAATTCATCAATACACTTCCCCGATTTCATGGTCTAGAGTCTGAGGACGCGTACTTCTTCATTCGAGAGTTTGAGGAAGTATGTGTAATGATGAGAATTTCCCAATTGACCGAGGATGCTGTTAGGTTAAGGTTCATACCATTTGCACTGAAGGATTTAGCTAAGAAATGGCTTTACAATCTTCCCGCCAATTCGATATCTTCATGGGGTGATTTTGTAACAGTCTTTCTTAAGAAATTTTATCCCATCCACAAGACAGCCCTCATGAGAAAAAACATAATGCAATTCAAGCATGAACCAAATGAACCCTTCTGGAAGTATCTTGAACGCTTTAAAGACCTTCTAGCCCAATGTCCTCATCACGGCATAGAGAAATGGCGTCAATGCCAGATTATCTATGACGGTCTAGATTACCAAACGAAAACACTCCTTGAATCCATGTGCCAAGGGGAATTTTTGAAGAAAGATGAGCACCAGGGGTGGGATCTCTTTGAAGCCCTAGCTGAGAAAACCATTCAGTGGGATTCATGTCCAGATAAACCCACTCCCACTACTTTCAGAACCGGGATGCACTCGATAGAATCCTCCATAGCAGCTGAAGGAAAAAATCACACAATTAATGAAGAGGATAGAACTGCTTGAGTCAAGGGAAAATTCTGTTGTCAATCAGGTCAACCCAACACCTGTGGTCAAACCGGGTTGTACCAACTGTCATGATCTCAACCATGTCTTTGAGGAGTGTCCCTTATATCAGTCTCAGTCTTATTAGAAGAACACGAATGCAGCGTTTACCAGACCCAATCACAATCCGTACTCCAACACATACAATCTGGGATGGCGAAACCATCCAAATTTTTCGTGGAGTCAGTCTGGTCCTGAGCAACATAGGCCACCATTTTCACATCCATATAATGCTCAGTCTCATCCACCCAGTTTCAATCGAAATACACCGAATTTTCATCCATACCAAAGTCCACCACAATCACAATCCTATCAAAATCCACCACACTACCAATCACAATTCCAGTCTCCATACCATCAACATCCACCCCAGAATGATTCAGAAATATCGGAGTTGAAGAAAATGTTAGAAACCTTTGCAAAGAACTATCAACAGGATATGAATAAAGTTCAGGTCCAGATCGGGCAATTGGCTAATTCTGTGAATGAAAGACAAAAAGGAATGTTCCCAAGCCAGCCATTGCCAAATCCCAAACATCACTTCCCTTTGCATGAAGTGGAAGACACGGGCCCCAGTCAATGCCATGCTATTCATACCCTGAGATCTGGAAAAAAGGTAGATAATAAGGTTTCTGATCAATCATCCCATCCAGCACCAAAGCCAACGCCTCCAATCCAAATGCAACCAACTTCTGACAACCCATCTTCTAGTTCAGAGCCATCCACTTCAAAAGCCAAGGGTAAAGAAAAGGAAGATGAGCAACCTTATAAGCCTAGTGTACCATTTCCAAATAGGCTTACGAATCACAAGATAGATGCTCATATGGAGAAAATAAGAGAAATGTTTGATAAGGTCCAAATCAATGTCCCTCTTCTTGATGCAATCCAACAAGTGCCATCATATGCGAAATTCTTAAAGGAAATGTGCACCAAGAAGAGAAAAACACAAGTCCTTAAAAAAGTCTTCCTAGCATCCAACATCAATGAGTTGCTCACTGGGTCAATTCCGGAGAAATACAAGGACCCAGGGAGCCCGACCATCACTTGCATCATAGGAAAGACTACCATCAATAGGGCACTTCTTGATTTAGGGGCCAGCATCAATCTCCTACCTTTTTCTGTGTACCAACAATTAGGGTTAGGTGATCTCCGCCCTACCCAAATGACAATACAATTGGCTGATCGCTCTGTCAAGAAACCTAAGGGGGAAGTTCACGATGTCCTTGTCAGAGTTGGGGAGTTCATTTACCCTGTGGATTTTGTAATTCTTGAGACACAACCTGTGTCTAACACTAATCATAGGGCTCAAACTCCTGTCATTTTGGGACGACCATTCCTGGCCACAGCAAATGCCATCATCAATTGCCGGAATGGATCAATGAGGATAACCTTTGGTAACATGACTCGTGAAGTAAATGTCTTCCACACACAACCTCGTAAAACAAAAGATCAAACATTCGAGGTCAGCTTTGTTAGAGACAATTTGGAGGAAGAAAGTGAAGATTCAAAAGATGAGTCACAACTTTGTGATTCTCTTGAAATAGGAAATCCTGTTATCCGAGTACCCTTTCAAAAGGGGAAAGTTGATTTGGATATTTTCACTTTCAGGGAGCCAACTGTGAATGTATCCCAAGAGGATACAATTCAAGAACCTCCAATTGATATATCATTTGAAGACCTCTTCGCTGACGAAATCATGTGCCTGGATGAGTCAACTCGGGGACGGTTAACTGATTGTACACTTTTGAAGGAAAATGTTGACCTGAGTTTTGAAGAGTTGTATGGAGAGGAGCTGGAATTTCTTGACATTGGAAGTAAAGAAATTCAAAGAGAAAAAAATAGTGATGAAGAACTCTTTAGGGAACATTGTGGTGAAATGCGGATGAATAACAATGAGAAATTGAAGCTGGAGATGCCTAGGGCTAAGAAAGTAATAGAACTCGTTTCCCAACCAAGCTCGCGCAAACAAACACACTGGAACGATGGGAAACGGGCCAGGGGAAAAGACCAAAAGAACAGCCTAGGC
This sequence comes from Agave tequilana, assembly GCA_038442645.1. Taxonomy (NCBI): domain Eukaryota; kingdom Viridiplantae; phylum Streptophyta; class Magnoliopsida; order Asparagales; family Asparagaceae; genus Agave; species Agave tequilana. Next base: position 72,559 of record JAVJIF010011966.1, on the reverse strand, counting down.
AAGGGATACACTTGTAAATATTTTCTGTAAATAATTTTTTGTACACTTTTCGTAAATAATAAAAAAAAAGAAAAAGAAATAAATAATAAATGAGGGACTTTTGTGCTTAAAAGAGTTTCCCCACTTTCAAAATTCAAAATCCTTTTCAAAATTCAAAATTCCTAGGTCTACATCTCTTCCCTAGGGTCAAACTCATTTTCAAAATTCCAAGTCCCTAGGGTAAATTCACTTTTAACCTTGGGATAAAAGTGAGATTCTCAAATTTTTTCCCTTCTATAAATAGCCTCTCTACCTCACCCCTCCTCCCTCAAACGGAAAAATCATCTCAAATCTGAAATCCCTCTCAAAGCGCCGCCTTCTGCAACTTTTTCGCTCCTCTGCTTCTCCAAGAAAGCCGCGACTCCGCGACCAGAGCCGCAGATCCGCAGCAAACTTGGCTTTTCTGGAGCGCCGAAAAATTTCTGGCCGGTCGATTCCTTTCTCTGGTAGCCGATCTAGTGCACGATCAACAGAATTCTTCCTCCTGTGCCCTCTGCACACCCGATTTTGAATTCCCCCCACGAACTCCGGGGGCGGTTTGATCTTTCATCTCTTGATCCATTGCTTTAATTTACACTATTACACATGGCCCCAAATCTGTTTGTGGAAAAAGATTTTTCAAAAATTCTGAATGATCATGCTGGGTATGGACACATATTTGTTGATCGATTACATGCATGGGATTGGTATTCTCTGGTATATGATAACAGTGAAAATGATGCATATTACTGTCCTGACTTAGTCACTACATTTTATAATGCACTCGATCATGCATCTGTTAGTTATGAGACGTACCAATTCGTAGTCCATATGCCGTTAGGTGACATCTTTATCATAGTTCCTCTCATTGAGGAAATTACTAATGTTCCAAGTCACCCCCAGCATAGCGACCCCTTGCCACTGATAGACTACATGACAATCATGGGGGCTCGCTGCATAGAGCAGGACCATGGGCTAAAGGCTAGCACCACGTTTAGAAATGTGCACTGCGTTGGACGCTGGATCCAACGCAACATCTTAGGGATAGACCACACCACATCCTTTAACAGACCGGTGTTGCAAATAATTCACGATTTGATGACTCGGCAACACACGGTCTGTTTAAATAAGACCATCTTCCATGCAATCATAGCAAATTCCTCACGAACTCGGGGTGCCAAACACTCCCATCCCATCTTGATTACACGTCTGTGTAGGATTTTCCTACCAGACGATGTCTTTGATTCCTTTGACCGGGTGTTTGTCACACCAGAGAGACCTACCAGTTCATATAACAGTTGTTTGCACGCGGTTTAGACTCCTAGTGTCCAACCCGAAGATATACCGGTAGAGTCCTCTGAGGAAAGTTTTGAGGAAGACGATGAACCTGAATTTTGGCGGCAGGATCCCCCAAATGATTCACGTGCCTTCATGTCCACCATCTGGAAGGGCATGAAGAAGATTTTCAAGGGACAAGTGAGACTTAGGAAGAAGGTCGAGGAGCAATCCTCTAGGTTAGATAATATCGAGGGTGCGCTGAGACGATCACAGTCGGCTGGACCTAGCACCACCGCTGGTCCAAAGCGACGGAGGGAGTAGCTTCATACCTTTACCTATTTCATGCATCATTTCATCTTGCATACATTGGGGACAATGCATGAGATAGGTATGGGGGGTAGATTCTAACCTAGGATTTTTCATTTTCTTTTTAGGCTTTTTATTTTTTCTAGGATTTTCATTTTCTTTTTAGGTTTTTATTTTTTTTTTTAGATTTTACCTTTCTTTGTAGATTTTTTATTTTCTTTTAGATTTTACTTTTTCTTTTAGAAAAATAAAAAAAAATAAATAAATAAATAAGTAAAGAAGGGAATTTTTGATCCATGTTTAAAGAATCAAGCTTGAATTTAGGGATTAAGGAAGCTCTTAACTAAGATTTCTAATTATAAGTCGAAAAGAGGAGTTTTGTTGGATTTTTAGGTTAAGTAATAAAGGATAAGAAAGATTACTAGATTTTAATTCTTTCTTTAGGATATATACATTAAACATATTGAAGGATTAATCAAAGACTTTATGACTTTATTTACATATATATATAATAAAAAAAATAGAAAAAAAATGTGTATATAAATAAATAATAAATACTTAGCCACTAATTAAGCTGGTTAGTCGTGCCTCAAGAAGCATTGCCAATCACGCCTAAAGGTGGTTAAGTCCTTAAATTCTTTTGTGGCCTAGTTTACTCGAGTCCTCGAACCCTAGGGATGTTTTCTCATCTGGTGCCCTAAGACCGTCTGGTTTGGGAGTCATCGGTAAGAGGCTCGTTACAAGGGTAAATTAGAAAGCCTAAGGATGCTAAGGAAATGTAAATAAATAAATATTGTATATAAATAAATAAATAAATAAATAAAAAATGTGTTATATATTAGTAAATAAATGAACTTAGTCTAAGAAAGATCCTTCATATTTATAGATGTATATATCCTAGGATTGATGCAAAATCCGATTTTTGATCTTTTCCCTAAAAACTTAACCTAAATTGAAAACAAAACTCTAAATAGACACTTATAAGAGGAATGACAAGTTTAGGGTAACCTGAAACCTATAACTCAAGTAAGAATCTTTAAAACATGGATCAAAATTTTCACTAACCCTTTTATTTTTCTTTATGGATTTTGTGGGTGCAATCCGCTGAAAACCCTCAGGAGACAACACTCCTCCTCTAGGGTAACCTAGAGGTTTAACGGCTTGTTGCACGTGCTCAGTGCAATCGTGTCACCTACGAAAGTGGTGTAATAATCTAGTTAGGATTTTTCTTTTCCTTCTTTTTTTGCTCGAGGACGAGCAAAAGCTAGGTATGGGGGTGTGATTATTATTCATTTTTGCATATTTTGCCACATCCATACCATGCATATCATAAATAAAAATGTGATTTTTAATCTTTTTCTCTCTATTTTTGCAGGTCCATATTTTAATGGAGAAGAGGCCCATAATCCCTTTAATTATCAAGAATTAAAGGAGAATTAATCAAAGCCCAAAAGAGAGCCCAAGGATTGAGCCCAGGACCTGGAGACATCCACGCGCCAGCTCAGACATTCCAGAAGGTCCACGTGGCTAACAACCTACGAGAAATCCGCAACAGAAATCTTGGCCTCAACGGCCGAGATTCTGCCGCGGAAACGCGGCTCTGGCCGCGATTCCGCGGCAGTTACAAGGCCGTTGAGCCCGAGATTCTCTCCAGCTGTCTGATTCTGGAGCCTTCTTCTCTGAGGCTATAAATAGACCACCAGGGCCAGCGAAAGAAGAGAGGAGAGATTAGAGGATAGAGCTTGTATTTTGTAGGTTTTTCTCTAGGATTTTTATTGCTCTAGTTCTTCTTCTTCCTCCTAGAAATTTTGTGAGAGAGAGATTGAGAGAGAGAGAAAGCTTGTGTAAACCAAGGTGTGACAACTTGTGAAGTAAGGATTAATCCAATCTCCTTTCTCTACTTGAGCAATTTCTAGTACTTTACTTGCATTCTTTCATTCAAGCTTTACTTTCCTTGCACTTTTATTCATGAATTGCTTTTCTTTTCTTGTAATGGCTAGTGGCTAACTTCTTCTAACATGACTAGCTGACCACTAACATTGCTAACTTCTAACTCTTGGGTGATTGCTAATTTTTCATCTTGCAATTGTTGAGTCTTTTTCATCCCCGATGGGTTACTTTCATGCTTGGCAAGCTCTTGTTGTAATTCCATATGATTCATGTGTGCCTCATTTAGAGCCTTGTCTTTAGAACAAGTGCCTTGATGGAACATGGATATGGATCACCAAACATATGCTATTTGTTGTACAACTTCATTACTTCAATGCTAACTTGTTGTATTTGCCTTGAATGACTAATGAATGTTGTATCTTCTTCCTTAGCATCCCTTGAGTGTCACTCCTCGAGTCCACCATTGAAATTTTATCTTGAGAGCCGATGAAATCAATGAGGCTACAAGACAAGTCCAAGAAGATCACCCATCAATCAAGTGGGAAAGTAACTAGACCAACACGCAAGACGTACATATGCCGATGAATCAACATGAGGCAAGCATCACCATAATGGAGTCTAGTAAGTTAGCAATTTAGAAAGGTAGCTAGTCATGGTTTTCTCCATCTTAAAGTCTTTTACAAAGTTCTCTTTCTTTTAGTTTTCTTTCCAAAGCAAATCTCCTTTTTGATTTCTTTTCATTTTCTTTCCATCATGCACAAATCCACAAATTCTTTTACTTCTTTTTCCAATTCATTTTCATTCTTTTAAAGCAAAGAAGAATCTTCGTTTTCTTACTTCAACACCGAACCGTAACGCTTTCATCGCAAGCTCTCCCTGAGAATCGACCCGTATAGCCTATGCTACTACGGTGATTCGGAAAGAGTACATTAAGCATTTTGAATACATTGTGGAATGATCAAAGCACCTAAGGTTGTCTCTAAACCTTCTCTCTTTTATTGAATATCTGTGCATTTCTACTCACACTACTCTTTCCTTATCAAGAACCAGTCGAATGCTACCCCCTTCAGGGTACCGATGAACAGTCTGGCCATAATAGCATCGTTATCTATAACGTTACCGATCTGATACTGGAAGTAGTAGATATGCTGGTTTGGCGATCTCTTACCATCATACGTATGTAATGCTGGTGGCTTGAACTTTGGAGGATATAGTACTGAATCCTATTCCAAGGGGCAAGAATGGACTGCCCCTACTTTATTTAGTTCATCCCTCTAGGTTAGGGATGTAATCTGAGCTTGGATGCCTTTAAGAACTTTAGCATCCATAGAAGAACTTTCCTTTGACTTCTCAGTCTTGGGTTGTTCATCGTTATGATGTTCTTCCTCATTATGATTACTCCCGGTACCATTGTTACTCCAGTTAGTGAGGAGTTGGGCGAGCATCTATTGAATGTTGTCTAAGGCTTCTTGTTGAGCCTTAGAGGTTTGCTCTTAAGCTTCCAACCGTCGATGGAGGTCATCATTATCGTTATCAGCCATATGCACCGACACTCTATCTGTTCGTACCGAGCTGACTGTTGCCGAAGAGGCATACCCACTGTCTTCGTCCTCCTCATCAGACCATTAGAATAATCCTCTCATTGGTTCTAGTGAGGTTATTGTAGTTGAGGAGGATGGCTGCTCATAACTGTAGGGTATTGCGACCCTAGATCTAGTATTTCGGAAGACACCTTCTTCGTGCACCAAGACTTGCCCTATGCCCGGGCTATAGTCCAGATCTGGAGAACTGAAGGGAAGAGAATTAGCACTACGCGGCGCTCGTCGGCCCTACACGGTTCTCGTCCCCTTCAGATCATATTGACTGATGCAGAGGGCAGATCTGGTAGATCTCGCGATATGCTCCTTTTGCGATGCTTTATAGGAGCTTGCACCGATAGTCGATCAAAGACTGACTGTCGGTTTGGAGGAGTGGCGGGGATTGGTCCTACCCGGTAGTGGACTGAGTGGACCGTCACCAACTGACATCCCATTTGTTAATAATAGGAGGGAGAAGTCTGGAGTAATTTCAACTTCTGTTTGCTTGCTAAGAACTCTCGCAAGTCAGACCCAGCCGAGCTTAAGCGACTCAGCGCAGAAGCTCGGGTAGATCGCGTATTGATGCTTTCAAGTAATTTCAACACCACCTTCTTGCTCGCAAGCTTTGGAAGCGAAACACAGGATGATGCCTCGTTCCTCTCATCACCGCAGAGGTGATTGGCACTAGATAGTGCTTTAACTCTAGCTTCGCGACTAAGAACTTTAGGAGCACCCTTAGGCGCTGAAGCTGCATAAGCGCTATCAGCACCCAAGGATAATCCCTTAGCTCCACTGCGAAGAGCGAACTTAACGCTTGAGGAGTCAGGGAGCGAAGCACGCTGTGGTGCTTTATTTGCCACCTTGTTGTGAAGGTGGTTAGCATTGCTAGGTGCTTTAGTTCTAACCTGGCGGATGGGAACTTCACGCGTATTCTAAGGTACTAGAGCTATGCTTATCATGCTATCAACAACTTCGCTGGTGAAAATGAGGTTGGCGCGAGGAGTTACTGCTCCTGAATTAGGCGAAGGCATAGTTGCCGTTCTAGCCTTGCAGCTGATAGTCTCGGCAAAGCAGGCAGGCATTTTGCCTTTGTCTTTGCGTGACAGTTGAGCCTGTGGCGTAGCTACGCCTGAAGCTTCACATGGAGCCTTCTATTTTGGCCTCCACATCTACTTCGGGAGAGGAGATTTAGGTTCGCAGGGAACTTGGCTAGCCTCGCGCGAGGCTGAGAGGAGTTGGGAGGAGGCTCGTTCTGGTTTCTGCTCCGAAACCTTGGCCATCGAGACCTTCCTATGCTTTCGTATAAAGAGCAGTTCTTCGAATTTTCCTTAGTCGAAATGAATGACCAGGTTTTCAAAGGTAACAGGCTCAGGATTCTGACCTTCGCATTGCGACACTGTCTCCTTGTTGCGCCAGAAGGCTGATTTTCCCAGCGGAGTCGCCATCTTGTTTTCTATTGATTTTGCAAAGGGGAAAACTTACAAAAAGATCGAGGAGCTAAATTACAAGTAATTGAAAAGAAAATTACAGGTAGATCTCCTCTGAGATGTCTGAGAAAATGTGCCGGTAGGAATCTGATCAGCGCGCGACCACTTTATCCCTTTGACGATGCGATTGGTCGATGATCGAACTGCCTCTGCTTGGGAATTCCTTCTCACCTGGTTTCGAAAATTCCTTGAGAGGGAGGAAGATCTTAGGGTATTAGCGCCCTGAATTTATCCTTGTAAGATTAGAGAAGTAATTCTCTGAATCCTTAGAAGCGAGAGAGTAGATCTCTTGTTGGCTTAAGCTTTGAAGCCACCAAAGAAGCTTATGCTTTTTCAAAGCCTCTTGGACTTGAATCTTTTCAAGACCCTGAGCTTAGCCTTGAAAGTGAAAGAGTAGATCTCTAATCTCCTCTCTATCCTTACCCGTCTCACCTCTCCCTTGTGTGCCTCTGGTAGGATATTTATAGGGAGAACAGGGGTATAATCGCCCTTAAAATCTAAAAACAGATTGAGTCAATCTGTTTTGTATCTAGAAAGTAGCCCCACCGCGAAGCTAGAATCAGCTGCTACGAAGCTAGGAATAGCATATAGCACTAATCCCTTGATTTGCTCCGCTAAATGAGGGATACTCTCCTGATCCTCTCTAGTTAATTGAGAGATCTCCCTTGATCTTCTTACCTGATTGGGAGAGTCAAAAGATCATGGCAGGCAACTGTCAAATTTGATTTCAATCAACACGATCTCATCTGGAGATTTGATTTCATCTGGAAATTTAGTTAATCAAAATGACTACAAAGGACTCACAGCGGAGTCATTGCGTTGAGCTCATAGCGGAGCTGGGAGAAGCTTCTGGCGAAGCTAGAAGAAAGCTCTCAGCGGAGCTAGATAAAACTTGTGGCGAAACTATCAGTCAACCTTTTGCGCGGCTGCGTGGAGCTTCGAGCAAAGCTAACTTTCTACGGAGTTAACTGAGCATTTCCAGGCGAAGCTGTAAGTTAGCTCGCAGTGAGGCTATGAAGGAGCTTCCTGCGATGCTAAGCAACTTTAGTTTCTCATGCGAGACTTATCTCGTGGGTTCGTGTGGGACTAAGTGTTGAGCTAACTTAGTATCTCTGGACCTGCTTGGGCCTTCTCACGAGCTTTTAAGGGCGATCTTGGTTTACTGCCTGCTTCACTGGATCAGTAGAGTCCAAGTTGCTGATTTGTCCCTTTGAGATAGGTGAAGAACTGGTCGTCAGCTTGTCTGCCACTTGTCTTTTGTAGATGTAAACAAGTTAGACATTGTTCAGGCCAGTCAAGAATCTTGTCTTTTTAGAGTGTCAACAACACTTTCCCTCACATTCTCTCCCTGTCACTCTCCCCTTCTTCTCCTTCTCTCTCGCTCCTTAGGCCTCTCCTCTGTTGGCCATCGGCCAACTAGCCTCGGCCACCAGCCCAGCCACGGATGCACCCCTCCTCCTCTCCCTCTCTTCCTCCCTGGCAGCCACCAGCATCCCCCTCTCTCTTTCTCCTCCTCTTCTCTCTTCTCTCTTTCTCTCTTTTCTCTCTCTCCATCGTTATCACCACCACCTCTTCTCCCTCTCTCCTCCATGCAGCCCGGCTGTCCTCTTCCTTCGGCCTTTCCTAGCTGCCATCTGCCCCAGCCCAACTCCCCTTTCCTCTCTCTCCTCCACCGATAACCACAACTAACCACCCCTCTAATCTTTTGTTCTGGTCGCACCACCAGTGATTAGTCTCTAAAACTGTATATTTCATACCACATCTTCACATTTATTTAATATTAATTTTGCTAATAATACCTCTCTTGTATGTTTCTAGGTCCACGGTGTACGATGAAGAAGAAGACCCTAAATCACTATTTAATGGGTGATTAAAGGCCTATAATATAGCTATTGATCTTGGAGAGCAATTTCGTCAAAATCAGGGGCCAAAGCACGCACACTTTAACTCTTGATTTCAAAACGATATATTTTGTGCACGGTTTTCCCCCGATAAAATTTTGGCGCTATTGCCGGGGATGGGAACAGTTTGATTTCACGTTTTTGTTAACTTTTCTTCTTTGTTTTTCGGTGTGCAGGTCAATTCTTTAGCCTTGCAGAAGTCCGCACTTTCTCTTGTATGGTTGGGTAAATTCTTGTATATTCTTATATTTTGCTGCTAGTTTTTGTTTATATTACCTGTTCACTGTAACAATTTTAAGAACTAAAATACGGTAATTGGATGATTTAAAACGTTTTAGACATTTTTGTTTAGGCACGTGTCATTTTTTATTCCATATACTGTATTTTGTTCATTCGTTGTTGTGATCTTGATGGAGGTATATATATTGCATAGCATATAGTTAGGACAAACACGTGGGTGATTTACTCTCTTTGTGTGTTCATTCTTATCTACATTATACACTTGCACGAATTGAATTTAAGGGCGAAACCCAAAACAATATAAGGTGGGGAAGTCATTACCCTCCCTTAGCCCAAAATCACCTCTCCACTCACACAACCCAAGCCTAAATAAAATTTGCAAGATGTTGGCCCCTTGCGACATCTCGGACTCATTTAGGAGATTGACCTAAGGGGGAAGTTGTTAGAAGTTAACTTTTGTCAAATCAGTGTCTAAGGTTTGAGATTGAGAGGCGAAACCTCGAAGAACAGTGGTTTGGCTTAATTAAGCCCGTTGCTCCGGTACGGATACCTCCCACTGATCTTGCCCCTACCTGACCGATTAACTTGTGGTGCGCTTCTGACAATATGTACCCCGTGGACAGTCAACCAGTTAGGAGTCGTCTAGGTCTAAGTCAACCCTAGCATAGGCTTGCTTTCCTTTTTCTTGTTTGCTTGTTTTTTTTGTTTGTTTATTTGTTTTTCTGAATTGTGAAATGGATTTCAACAATAACAATTCTTTCAATCCTAATATGAATCCATATTTCACCCCGACCTCATTTGACTCGGATAATTCCGACCTGGCTATGTACAGTATGAACTAACCTTATATGCCGAATTGGGATTATCTGATTCAATATGTGCCCTAGTCCCAATACTATGAACAAGACTGGAATAATCATCACCACTCTTCACCGAGTCAATGGGGATACAACTCCCCCGAGTATTACGGTTAACCACCTTACCAACATCCAGCTTCATATACTCCTTCCCCCGAACAACCATTAGAAGAACCAATTGACTGGGAAAAGAGGATGGAAGCCTTAGATGAACTCGAGCGACGAATTCAAAATCTAGAAAACTCAAAATCCCATCAAAATTTTCAAATCCAAGATCCTTACTCCATTTTTCAAGTTTCAGAGCAAGAAAAGAGTACGGAATCTATGATTCAATTCCAAAATGATCTTTTTAATATGATAGAAGCTAGACTTAGTCGACTGGAAAACATGTGTAGGAATAAGGAAACACTCCCTTCCAATCTTTGACTATTCCTAACACTTCTAATCATATTGATGAAAACTAAAATCATGAAATCTTGAAGACTTTGACCAAGATTCAATTTCATCACAAAACTGTGAACTTGACCAATATCAACCCTTTGACAAATTGACAAGTTTTCATTTCAATGAAATTGAACTTGAATATGAATGTGAACCTGACCCACAACTTTGTGATTCAATTCTAATCTTTGAATCTATATTGACTCCAGCATCCTTACCTAAGTTGGAGCCATTGTCCAAGCCAACATTGATTCCTGTATCAATGGATTTTGAAATTGAACCACTTCTTTTGGATAGTCACATTTCATTGATGGGAACAGAATGTGACATTAAATTCTGTGATTTGGACTCAACTCTTGAACCTAAACCGACTCTCGAATCCAAAGTTAATTTTTCCGAGTTAGTATTGGTTCTCGAACTTTTCATTTCAAAGCCCAAATCATCCATTCCACAAAATCACATTCTATTGTTGGACCAAGGTGTTGACCAGAATGACTCAGTGATGATATTCCAAGATTGGTCATGTAAAGGGAATAATTTTCATGATAGGATCTTGCATGATCCTATACAATTGGGGATTGTAATTATGTAAATAAAAAAGAGGTCAATAAAGGTGGATTCCGTGAGCCACCACATTATCTTGATTGGGTAGCAACGCTTGGCCCAGTCAGACCATCACCGGAACCACCACCATAAGGTAATTTTCCTTTCCTCTCTATTGGTTCATGTATATACACATTCACGATGCATTGAGGACAATGCATGAGATAAGTGTGGGGGAGGGTTTACTAACGTAGTTAATTTACATTTTCTTTCTTTTACACTTCTTTTTTAGGAACTTTTAAAAAATTTTCTTTTATATAAAAACTCTTTTCTTTTCTTTTACAAAACTTTTTGACATAAGGAAAATAGTTTTGATTTATTTTTAAGAAAATTAAGATGATCTTAGGAATTAGGAAGACCTAAAATTATGAATTTTTAAACGAAGTCAAAATAATAGATCTTGTTTAAATTTTAGGATAAGAAAGTAAGATTGAAAAGATAATTTGATCTTGAATTTTTTACCTTAGATTTATGCACTTTACACCTACATAATTTTTGGGATTGAAACAAAAAAGAAAATGTCATTAAAAATATATATAAAAAATAAAATGATGATAAAATCACTTATTGAAGTTGGGTAATTATGCCTCAGGAAGCATGATTATTCAGACCTAAAACGGTGGACAAAATAAAATAATCTCCTTTAGTTTTGTGGCCTTGTTTACTCGAGTCCTTAAGTCCGAGGGATGTTTTCTCATTTGGTTTGGGAGTCACCGGCTAAAAGCTCACTACCCGGGTAAATAAGAAAAACCTAAGAAAACTAAGGGAAGAAAAAAGAAAAAAAAAGAGAAAAAATAATATACAAAAATCAATGGCATGAAAGTTTGAGTCGATATCCCAAAAATTTTCACAGTTCACAAAGTGCATATTTTTCTAAGAGTTTTATGAAAGATCAAAGAATCAATTCAATTTTAAATTCTTGCATTTAATTTATAACAAGATTTTACATTTTGACTTAGTTTATGGAAGAACAATTTCTGGTTAACCTCTGACCTTGGATCACTTATATTTTCGTAAAAATACTTCAACACTTTTCTCTATTTCAAAATGTGTTTTTAAAACACTAACATTTGATTTCTTTCGTTATGAATTTTGTGGGTGTAATCCGCTGAAAACTCTCAGGAGACAAAACTCCTCCTCTAGAGGAAACCTAGAGATTTAATGGCTTATTGCACATACTCAGTGCAATTGCGTCACCTGCGAAAGTGGTGTAATAATTCCTTTAGTTTTTGTTTTGCTCGGAACGAGCAAAAAATAAGTGTGGGGGTGTGATTAGTCTCTAAAACTGCATATTTCATACCACATCTTCACATTTATTTAATATTAAATTCTGCTAATAATACCTCTCTTATATGTTTCTAGGTCCATGGTGTACAATAAAGAAGAAGACCCTAAATCACCATTTATGGGTGATTAAAAGCCTATAATATAGCCATTGACCTTGGAGAGCAGTTTCGTCAAAATTAGGGGCCTAAATCTAAAAATCAGCAAGTACAGCCGACAGGGGCCACCGACCAGTTTAGTCCCAGATCCACGCATCCGAGGTAATTAACCGGGTACTCAGCTGTCTGATCGGCCAAGCAGCTGATCCCTGTGCGATCTATCCCCTAAATTTCTCAGGGGCAACAAGTTTCACTCTTCCTACCTCTCTCCAATACATGTTTCTGTCATGGCTAAGTTCTTTGCTGAGAAGAATTTCTTTTTAATTTTTCAAGTTTTCCTTACGTATTTTCTAGAATAGATTAGAGTTAGGAATTAGAATATCTAATCCAAGCTAATAATAATGATATCTATTTCCCTAGTCTAGTTCAGGAATTTTATGGTGGATTCACCCTTGATAATTGTACACACCGATCCCAAATATGTACCCAGATACATGTCCCAATTTTTCGCCCGTATTATTCTGTTTCCCTCATTTATTATTTGGTATTTGGCATGTATTCTGTAGACCCGAGCCCTGGACCCAGGCCTGACCTATTTTCCCTTTTTTATTTTCTAGTTTCCTTATTTTATTTTTCCTTTTCTTTTCCCTTTTCCTTTCCTTTCCTTTTCCTTTTCTTCTCTTTCCTTCTCCATTAACATCACCAGCCACCTACATCATCACCCTCACCTACTCCCATCTTCCTCATGGCTTGCAGCATCTGCAGCACAACCACCCCTTTCCCCTCTCACTCGTACTTTGTCTCTCTCCCCCATCTCTCTTCATCTCACTCTCTCCCTCTCTCTTATTAATCTCTCACACATCCCCTCACACTCTCTCCCTGTCACTCTCCTCTCCTTCTCCCTCTCTCTTGCTCCTTAGTCCTCTCCTCCCTTAGCCATCGACCAACCAGCCCAGCCACGGATGCACCCCTCCTCCTCTCCCTCTCTTCCTCCCCGGCAGCCACCAGCATCCCCCTCTCTCTTTCTCCTTCTTCTCTTCTCTCTTTTCCTCTCTTTTCTCTCTCCATCGTTATCACCACCACCTCTTCTCCCTCTCTCCTCCATGTAGCCCGGCTGCCCTCTTCCTTTGGCCTTCCTTGGCTGCCACCTGTCCCAGCCCAACTCCCCTTTCCTCTCTTTCCTCCACCGGCAACCATAACTAACCGCCCCTCTAATCTTCTCTTCTGGTCGCGCCATCGACAGCCCCAGGCCAGCCCCCTCCTTCTCCTATCTGGCCACGCACCACCCCTAGGCCGCATCTCTTTTCTGCTCTCACTCTCCCTCTTATTCTCTCTCTCTCTCTCATGACCTTTGATTACAAGTAAATGCAGTGAGAATTATCGTCTAGTTTTGGTCTAAGGGTCGTGTCCACAAGGAGCAATGCGATGAAAGATATTCGATGAATTGTTTAAAGAACATAGAATAGTGTCATTGTTTTCTTTATGTTGAAAAAGAGAATGGAGAGTAAAGAAGTGATTAAAAGAAAATTTGAAAACTTAGAGAAGGCTTTGAAAAGATGTTCTTTAAAAAGTGTTGAAAATTAATTGGTTGTTTGTTTTAATATATGAAAAAGATTTGGGCTCACTGTCTTACCGCTCAACGATATATTCTCCTCTTGAAATTCTCAGTGCTTCAACTTGATCATAGGCAAAAACTTAAGCTTGAGTTTTGAAAGTCTTAAGTAAAGCAAATAAGATTGTTTGGAAAAGTTAACTCTTTTTATTAAGAATTCATCTTGAATTGAATATTAAATCATCAAGTTGTCTTTCAAGTATGAAATAAAATAATTTCAAGTGATGTTTTAAAAAATAGAAGTTTAGAAATTTAAACCCATCCTCATGTGCCTTCAAGAACACTTTCAAAGAAGCAAGGCTTAGCTTAAGGCATACATACGATTCCGCTGGGTTCTTTATATTAAAATCATTCAAAACGAGAGATGGATTGAAGAGAGATGATAGTGATGCCAGAAAAATAAATTTAGCTACTTATAATTAAGGTAAAGTAAGACATGTAAATAAAATAAAACATACCCGTGAATTGGAGAAGAAGAGAAATCTTGATCTTTTATTGATGTCACTTCAACTTCAAGTTACGCTCACTCTTTTCCTCTCTCTCACTTGTATTTGGACTGAACTACAAATTAAAAAATAGAGATATAACTTCTCAATACTATCTAACAAAGAACCTAAACCCTAAAAATAAAAAAAAACTTAAACTAATTTTCGGTCCCTTCTTCTCTGTAGAATGCAGTATTTATAGGGAAAAACCAAACGGGCGAGAGCGTACGAAGATAAGGGGGAGTAAACGCTCCCCTACATAAATCCGCAAAAATGCAGCTTTGGTCGCATTTCCCCGGCCTGGGTGTGGCCAGGTGGCCACACCCGGGGGGTGGTGTTCCTTGGTTTCACGATATTATTTTATCTCTTGTTGGATTTTTCGTTTTAGCTCTTGGATTTGACGAAACCTCCTTTGATCTTCGGCTTAAACCAATTGATTTGGGAAGATTTGTTTTAACCAGTTTTCAACTGATTTTATCTTCTCTGATTTATCATGATCTGCCCTGATTTTCTGATTTCGAATTAATTCTGAATTAAATCAGAATTTTGATGGGCTTTTGAGCTCATTTCTCTTCTCTTTCCTTTAGCAATGGGCCTGTATTTTATAAAGAAGAATATAAGACTAAATACATGATTTATTAGGCAATAATTATAGAAATGTGACATTATATATGCGATATATGTAACCAATTACACCCCCACACTTATCTTTTGCTCGCCCTCGAGCAAAACATAAAAACTAATCCTAAGAAATTATTTTGACCACTTTCACAGGTCACTCGATTGCACTGAGCATGTGCAACAAGCTGTTAAACCTCTAGGTTACCCCTAGATGATGATTTTTATCTCGTGAGGGTTTTTAGTAGATTGCACCCACAAAATCCATAAAGAGAGAGAAAAATGTTAGTATTTTTGAAAAGCATTTTGAAAAGAGAGAAAATATTTGAGGTATTGTTGTAAGAGTTCAAGTAATCTATAAGTTATAGGAAAATTGAACTTTTTATTCCTAAACTTAGTCTCTATTCAAAAATATGTTATCAATTAAAGTAAGGAGTCAAATTGTATTTCTCATCTAGTCTATTACTTTACCCTAAATCATATGCACTTTCATGATCGTGAAGTTTTGACTAAAGGTTCTTTAACTTTAACTCTTATGTCTTATTTATTTTTATTTTTTGGTGGTATTATTCCTTAATTCCATTAGGCAATATAATATGCCCATATAACATGACTTTAGTTAGTGACACCCAAACCGAACAGTCTTAGTGCACCAGGTGAGAAAATACCCTTAAGGACTTAAGCACTCGAGCAAACAAGACCACGAAACTAAGAGTTTTTATTTATAAAATGTATCCCTTTTAGGCGTGAATACTTATGTTTCATGAGGCACAACCCAACTTAATCAGAAGATATATATATATATATATATATATATATATATATATATATATATATATATATATATATATATATATATATATATTTTCAAGCTTATCTAATCATCTTTTGCATAAATACCAAGGCTTACTTAGGTCAAAGCACCTAGCTAATCAATAATTAGATTTGTTTATTTTTTATAGATATACATATATTTTTTTTATAAGGCATAAAAATCTTTATTTTTGAATCTTAAGTGTGTAAGTGTATAAAGTGTGCATATTTCATTAAGGTAAAGATCAAGACTAAATTACTTTCACAAATTTTCTTCCTAACCCTAAAAATTAAACAAGTCATCTTATTTAGACCAAGTATAAGAAATTCTAATTATGATTCTCCTATTTCTTAAAATTGACTTAATTTCTTTAAAAAAATACATCAAAATATTGTTCTTTTTTTTCAAAAAGTTTTTTCTTTTTCTTTTATTTATTTATTATTTTTTTATAGTTATATTAGTCATGTTAGAGCCCTCCCCCACACTTATCTCATGCATTGTCCCCAATGTATGAAAGAAATATATAAATGCATGAAATGAAACGTAAAAGAGGAAAGTTACGGATACACTGGGTCAAAAAGACCCATAGCCATTTCATTTACCGGCAGCGATCCCAAAAAAGGTTTAAGGCGTTGATCATTTACCTTAAAGTTATTTCCATTCTTGGTGTCACTGATCTCTCCAGCACCGTGTGAAAACACGGATTTTACAACGAATGGCCCAGTCCATCTTGATTTTAGCTTTCCTGAAAAAAGATGAAGCTTAGAATTATAGAGTAAGACTTTTTTGTCTAGGGACAAATATTTTCCTTATGATGTGTTTATCATGAAAAATTTTAACTCTATCTTTTGTGATCTTAGCATTTTCATAGGCCTCATTTCTCAACTCCTCTAATTCAGAAATTTGTAATTTTCGAAGGTCACCGGCCTTATTTAAATCGAAATTTAGCTGCTTGATTGCCCATAAGGCCCGATGCTCTAACTCAATGGGTAGGTGGCAAGCCTTTCCAAAAACTAACCTATAAAGAGGCATCCCTAGAATCATCTTGAAAGCGGTCCTGTAGGCCCATAGGGCATCTACAAGTTTGGTGGATCAATCTTTTCGATTTTGGTTCACAGTCTTCTCCAAAATAAGCTTTATTTGTCTATTGGAAACCTCAACCTGCCCACTGGTTTGAGAATGATAAGGTGTGGACAACTTGTGAGTTATGGCATACTTTCGCATAAGAGCTTCAAAAGATCTATTGCAAAAGTGAGTACCATTATCACTGATGATAGCACGAGGGGTTCCGAAGAGTGAGAAAATGTTCTCTTTCAAAAACTTTATGATAACTTTGTTATCATTAGTTTTACTTGGAATGGCTTCTACCCACTTGGACACATAGTCCACAGCAACTAATATATATTGGTTTCCAAATGAATTAGAAAATGGACCCATAATGTAGATGTCCCAAACATCAAAGAGTTCTATTTGTAGAATTGGATTGAGGGGCATCATATCTCGTTTCGAGATCCTTCCTACCATCTGGCATCTAGAGCACGTCTTGCAAAATTCATAAGCATCTTTGAACAAAGTAGGCCAATAGAACCCACTTTATAGTACTTTTTCAGCAGTCTTGCGGGGACCAAAGTATCCACAACATGCAAGTTCGTGACAGAAGGATAAAACACTCTTAATTTTTTAATCAGGAATGCATCTCCTAATAATTTGGTCAGAACAGTACTTAAAAAGATACGGTTCCTCCCAAAAGAAATATCGGACTTTAGATAAGAACCGGTATATATCATTTTTAGACCAATGAGATGGAGTTTGATTTGTGACTAAGTAATTTACTATATCAACAAACTAAGGTTCCCTAAAAACAACTAAGAGTTTTTCATGAGGAAAGTCATCATTGATAGGCAATTCGTTACATGAAGAGTTTGGAGTACGCGAGAGATGGTCAGCAACGACATTTTCTATGTCTTCCTTATCTCGAATCTCGAGATCAAATTTCTAAAGGAGGATCCAACGAATGAGTCAAGCCTTGGCATCCTTCTTCATCATGAGGTACCTAAGCGCAGAATGATCGGTAAAAATTGTGATTTTGGACCCTAGTAGGTAGGGACAAATTTTCTCTAAAGCAAATACTACTGCCAAGAATTCCTTCTCAGTAGTAGTGTAGTGTTGGCCCAAAGGCCCATCACTTTAGTTTTGATGATGATTAACTTATGCAGTTATAGTACTAATGATTTTGTGTTTATTTAGTCTCAGATATTTGATCAAGATCTTAGTAGATGTTTAGCTTCAACAAAGGATTCGAAGTCAAGTTTTCAAGCTAGCACGTATTGATTTAAGAGTTCGAGCATCAAGATTGCATCAAGTACTCAATAATAGTTTAGCTCATTGGATCAAGTTTTGGACCAAGTCAAGAAGAAGAAGAACATTTTCAAGAGAACATTTTCAAGAAGAATTGTGTCATATTTGTAAGTGTTAAGATTTATTTTTAGATAAAATATAAAGGATATATTAGTTATGAATTGCTCAAGTTCATACACATACACACAAAAGATTTATATGTGTTTTTCATAAAATAGTTTTGATTTTAGAAAATACCGCTTTGATTTTTGAGCTTCAAAGTATATATCTTTATGTTTCATGAATAGAGTACATCAAAATGAGTTTATATGGTTTATATGTGTTTTGGATTTCATCCATACATATTGTTGGTCAAATATTTAGAAAAACTTATTTGGTGACTCTATATCATATGTTTGAGTTTTGTACTTATCAAAACTTATTTTAGAGCTTATTATCAAAAATATAGATATTTCATCTCATATGTGTATTGGATCATATTCATACACTTTAAGCTTCAAAAGCGTTTAAAATATCTTATTTTTGTATTTGGAAAAGTTTTGAAAAAAAAATGTTTTTCAATTTGGAGATTGATTTTGAAAAATACAGATTTTTATTTAAGGCAAAATTTCTATATTATAAAAATAGTTCAAAACATTTGTAATATGTGTTGAATTTTGATCAAACATATTTGTACATCAAAGTATTTCAATGAACCTATTTTTGTAGATTTTATGTGATTTTATGAAAATTTATAAGGATTTATTTAACCAAGTTTTAATCCTAAAACATTTCTGACCATGCCTTCTGCCGGTCGACCGGACGATCGACCGACCTAGAAGTCGGTCGATCGAGCGGTCGACCAATGTGCACAAAACATACACAGCCATATTGGCTTGAGGGCTGATCGACCGGGCGGTCGACTGCTAAGGCCCCGATCGACCGACCGGTCGACCGTCCAGAGAGCTGTGCTCTCTAGATCTAGCCTCAGTCGACCGATAGGTCAAAGCCCTGGGCACGATCAACCGGGCGGTCGACCAGAAGGCCCAAACAGTCAGAAATTTGATCGTTGGACGGTCGACCGGCCGGTCTACTGACAGGTCATTCTGACCTGATGTTTGACCCCAACGACTAGTTTTTGGGAGTCTATTTAAGGGGGCTGTTTTGGGCTATTTTACACAAGATTTTTAGAGGGTTTCAAAGCCAATTTTTCCCATATCTTGTAGAGGTTTTCTCCACTTGTTTTAGGGCTAGTACTTCCATATCAAAAGGAGAGTTTTTCAAGAGTGTTTTCAAAAGAGATTTCTTGAGTTTTTCACCATAAATCTATCTTAGTTTTTCTCACACATTCTTGATCTTTCCATTACTATATCAATCCTATAGGAGCTTTGTTGTGAGAGTATTTTTAGGTGATCAAAGTATTGAGATCACCAAAGTGTTCATCTTGTATTTAAGGAGGCGAACTTGCGGGTTTGTGTTGTTTCGAGTTCCTATGGGAGCTCGGTGTAGAGGTGCGGCCTCGGCAAGCTAGTGTGCTTGCATGTGTTGTTCTTGCGGGAACAAGTGAGGGACTTGCAAGTCTGGAGTTCTAGTGTGAACTCGTTGTAGGTGTTGCTGCACCGAGTGATCTTGCAGGATTGATTTTTAGTGAAAATCCTTCATAGTGTTGAAGGCGGGGACGTAGAGTAAGGGTGCTCGAACCTCGAAACAAATCTCCTGTGTTTGCGATTACTCTCTCTCACTCACTAGTGTTTACATATCTTGCATGCTTACATTGCTTACCTTTATATACTTGATATATCTTATGCTCTATTGTTATATGTTTAGGATTGTGTGCTCACACTTGTATTCAACCATGAGAGCCATAGTGACACCTCAACTCTTAATCTAGAGGAATCTTGAGGAGATAGTTCAGAGCCCTTCACCGGGAATACGGCTACACTCTTGTGTTATACTTTGTGTGTCTAGCTTAATAGCTTTAGTTTGCTTAAATAATTTTTAATTTCGCATCATTAGCATTAGATTAGCTAGTACACCTATTCACCCCCTGGTATATTTTCAATTGGTATCAGAGCTTGGTGCTCTTGATTTGGGTCTAACAGCCTAGAGTTAAAGATTCTCATTTTTAGCTAATCACTATTTTTGAACACACACTTATGGATTTCATGACACCTCCTATATTGATATTCTTAACATCCAAACTTGAAAAGTTAAGATGTCAATGTACCTCAAAGTCCTAGGTATTCATGTTTATCTTGCCACTATTAAAGATTCATATTGTTTAAATAGCAAACATCTTTAGACTAGCACAAAAGCCATGCATGCCTTAAAATCTATCCTAAATGAATAATATTTATCTAGAATTTCTAACTTTGATTCGATTTTTATAGTATGGAACACACTAGTCTCCCTTAGTGAATAAAAGCAATATTATATAGGGAGCGACTCGGATGATGGAAGTGAGGCTTCCAACATATGCTACATGATCCAAAGGGATGACCCCCTTGAGGTAAATTCTGAATCCGAGATAGAAGAAGATATTGACATGCCCTATGATGAGCTTGCATCCTTTTGTCAAAAGCTTCTTGAAAAATACGAATTGTTGAAGAAAGAAAAAGATTCTTTAAAAATAAATTTAAATATGTTTCAAAAGAAAATGAATTTTTGAAAAAGGAGAATATTTCCTTGTCTTCTAAATTAAATGATATTTGTGAAGGAAATAATTCTTTGAAAAATAAGATTATTTTGGTGAAAAAAGAAAAAGAGATTATTTTAGAAGAAAATAAAAAGAAAAATTATTTCAAAAGAAAAGAAAACATATCTAAAAAGAAAAAGATTGTTGATTCTCATTCTTGCCACGCTAATAATGATCCTTGCCATGTTTTTCATGCCACTATTGATAAAAATGAGATTCATGTTTTGAAAAATAGAATTGATTATTTGAGCTCAACTTTGAGAAATTGTGCATTTAACCATTCTACATTGAAAATCTTGTTTCAAAAGAAACAAACTTCACATGTTCATGCACATAACCTACGCCATACATATGCACACTATGCTCACATTCACACCACTCATATGCATGCTAGAGTGTACAAATGTACACATTGTGACCGCAAAGGCCATCTTGCAAGATTTTGATTTAATAAACTAAATTTTATAAATTTTGCAAATAATAATGTTTGGGTTCCTTATGATGCTAACCTCCGTGGACCCAAAAAGAAATGAGTACCAAAATTCTCACCTCTTGTGTTTGATGTAGGTGTGGGCTCTCACATGACGTGAGAGGTATGGTGCCTTGGTGGTGGATGTATGTAGAGCTAGATGGACATACCCTATTGATGCATCACTATCAAGGAGGTTTGGTAGGAGGACCACCATGGTTTGGGACCTAGAGATTAGCCCTATTGGTTTTGGTGGCTATCTCTAACTCCCATTTTTATTTACATGCTTTCATATAAATATTTTTAGCATATTTTGATTTCAATACTCATTATGTTAAATAATCATGTTTTGTACTTCATGTGGTGATTACTGGTCTAGATATAGTTTTTATTAAAACTTATATTTATACCTATCCTATTAGTGAGCTACACTTGATTATTATATGTTTGTATTTTATCACTCATTTGTACTCATTACATGTGCACGTATAACTTAGTTTTGATGATTCTTTTATTTATACTTGTTATCCATATTTTTGTACATGTTTTGTTTCATGTATATGTTATTTTTGTCTAAAACTAATAAATATATATATATATATATATATATACCTGTAAGTCACTTTCCTTCATACAAATTCTATTGTGGACTCGTTTGTGTTTGAGAGTGTATGTATATTTTTAGTTTTGATAGAACATACATATACCTTAAAGTTTGATTAATTTTAATGAAAAATAAATTTTTAAGATTTTTATATATTTTGATGTTTTGAGACTTATTGCTTATCTTCATGAAAATGCTATTCACATGATTCTTGTACACTCACATTATTTTTGTTACTCAGATACTTATTTTATGAGCACATTTTTTAGCCTTATAGATCTTGAGTGATAATTTTTGTGTACTTAACAGTGATTCATGCGATATATGATTTGGTTTCATATTTTGAAGGATCGTTAACTAGTTTTTTAAAAATTACTTTAAACTAGTTATTTATTCTTCATTTGGTAGTGTTTTTAATTTACAACTATTTTTAAATTATATTTTTGAAAACTTCTACCGTTTAAAGGCGGTTGAATGGGTGACCATGCCTTGTATACCCTTATTGAATATCTTTTACCATGTGCATGAATAGGGTTGTAGGTATGAGTTATGCACTTAATTTTTATGATATTTCATATGTTTGTATACTCATATTTATTTTCTTATATATATGTATGCTTCAAATTTCAATTAGTATCAATTTCAATTGGTATATCCATTTCATACATATATATATGATTTGATTGTGCTTGTTTTACAATATCGTTACATTCTTAAAATACAAATTATGTTTATGGTAAGCTTGAGTTTATTTCAAATGTTAATTGGTATCTATACAAACTTATACATTGATTTCAATTAGTTTTTCAATTGATATTTATTTGATATCAAAATAGATTTCATGTTTCACTTTCAATTGGTATCAAAATCTACTATTAGTATCTTTAAAAATTTTCTTGACAAGTGGTACCAACATTTATTTTTATCAGCTACTATTTGATTTCATTGGTATCAAACTTTGTTTTGTTGACTTATGAAATTTTAAAATTTTGTTTTAAGTATTATCAAAAATTTTGTTTTAAAATTTATTGATATATATTGCCTATATGTAAGGGGAGCTTAACATCTCTTCTATATATAAATTCATGTTGAGTGTATCTCACATTGAGGAGCTTGACCTCTCTTCTTTACGTGATACACGTGTGCAATGGGAGCTTAAAATCTCCGCATATACATTGTATATTATGCTTCATGTGGGTTAGGGTCTAGTCATCCCTTCTCCATGTAATGCTGTATGCAGGGGAGCTAACTTTACGCCTCTCCTCTTCGTGAATGTATATCGCATATATCTTTATTGTTTGGTTGTCTTCGCCCCTTTGTTGATGAATTGATAAAAAGGGGGAGAAGAATTTGGTGAGTTTATATATGCATTGCTTAATATTTGGTATTTATGCATATATGTTTTTGTTTAAGTTTATGCATTTCATTGAATATCTTTATTGTTTATTGCTATGCATGAGTTAAGGGTGAGCTTTTATTTAGCTTATCTTTAATCCATACATATACAACTTTATGAGTTTTGTCATCATCAAAAGGGGGAGATTGTTAGCCTAAAGGCCCATCTCTCTAGTTTTGATGATGATTAACTTATGTAGTTATAGTACTAATGATCTTGTGTTTATTTAGTCTCAGATATTTGATCAAGATCTTAGTAGATATTTAGCTTCAACAAAGTATTCGAAGTCAAGTTTTGAAGCTAGCATGTGTTGATTCAAGAGCTCGAGCATCAAGATTGCATCAAGTACTCAAGAGTAGTCTAACTCATTGGATCAAGCTTTGGACCAAGTCAAGAAGAAGATTTTCAAGAGAAGATTTTCAAAAAGACTTGTGTCATGTTTGTAAGTGTTAAGATTTATTTTTAGATAAAATGTAAATGATAGATTAGTTGTGGATTGCTCAAGCTTATACACACACAAAAGATTTATATATGTTTTTCAGAAAAAAGTTTTGATTTTAGAAAATACCGTTTTGGTTTTTGAGCTTCAAAGTATATATCTTTATGTTTCATAAATAGAGTGCATCAAAATGAGTTTATATGGTTTATATGTGTTTTGAATTTCATTCATGAAATCATCTAGAGGGGGGAATAGGTGACTAGCTAATCTAATAGTGAATTAATGCGGAATTAAAACTATTTATGCAAACAAAAAATTCTTAAGCACAATACACCAAGTATAACCTAAGAGTGTAGCCGAATTTCCCGTGAAGGGCTCTGGACTATCTCCTCAAGATTCCTCTAGATAAGAGTTGAGGTGCCGCTTTGGCTCTCTTGGTTGAATATGATTGAGATTTTACCTGCACACAAGAATACAGAATTTCAGATCTAAGGATAGAATATGCAAGGTGCTCAATTCTACCGCAATAGTAAGTGGCTATGCGGGTCGTGATCCACAGGGAGGGACTAGCGATGGAAGCTTGTTTAGCAAGTTCTCTCTTATGCTACAATTAATAGTTAAAAATTCTTCTTTTAGTTCTTTAAAAGGAAAATAAAAATTGGAGTTAAAGTCAGGTTAGGAAGAAAGTGGTAGAATAAGAAGATGGAGAAAATAGAAGTGATATGTACAAAGAAAAAAAGTGAAAGAGATTGGGAATATTGTGGTGTTGGTAATTTATACTAAAATTAAAAGAAAGAAACTAAAAACTAAAAACATACTTACCTCTTCAGCGTCTGCTTACCTTTGACCCGTATCGATGATGTACCTTTACTTGAAGGCGAGCGAAGTATGGCAGAGGAGATCTTCCCCATTCCCGATTTACACTATGAAATAAAAGGGCGAGCTATACTATCATAGAAATGGATGTTCATCTTCATAGGCCATCAACGGTACTTACAAGGAGAAGGCAACTTCGAGGCTATTGGTTTCATTTGGATCCACAAACACAAAAGAGGGAAACAAAAACAAAACAAGAATAGAAAAGAAAAGAAAAGGAAACCTCGATTCGATTCAAATAACAATGGAAGAAAAGATCACTTACACTGGTGTCACCTTCAGTACAAGCTTGCTCTCATTCCTCCATGAAAGTATCATCTCCTCTCAGTTACATAAATAAAACAAAAATTACATGAAGAAAATAAAAAAAACTAGGTTACAATCTAAAAATTAGCCTAAGATCTACTTGCTCATTTTTGCACACCCCTCTATGTTGCTCTGCAGGGGTATTTATAGGAAATAGAAGTAGTAGAGTCCCGGTACAACTCTCCTACGAAAACTGGTATCCAGCCTCGTCCATAGGGCCGCGGAAACGCAGCTATGGCCGCGTTTTCGCGGCCAAAGCTTGGCTTCTGGCCACGCGCTTTATCGCGTGGCCTCCTCTGGTCCGTCCATCTGGGTATATCCTTCTGAATTTTGCATACCGACTCTTTATTTTGAAAATTCGGGATAACTTGGGAAGCAAGTTACCCTAAATCCAAATCTTTTAAAACGATTTTGTTATCTTTGCACTCTTCTCCCTTTATCTATAGCCTTGTCCTGCAAGCAATTAGGGTTGAGTAGAAGTCCATCCTTTTCCTCTTCTTTTAGCAATTAGGTGTTCTTTCTTATCCTTCTTTTTCCTCACTTAGATTTTAAATAAAGAGTTTAAAAATCTAAGTTTAGATTAGGTTAGATAATAAGAAACTTCTAAATTACTATAACTTTTGCACATGGGCTTGCACATGGGCTTTTTGGGCTTCTGGGCTTCATTTTGGCTTTATTCTTTTATTTAAATAATTACTCAAGGCCTGCACACATTAAATAATAAAACATTAGTAATAGTGCATAATTAAAAAAATAAATAGGGAAATATGATAGTGAATGTGGTGATAAATATGCACTTTTTACTACCTATCACACCCCTACACTTATCTTTTTGCTCGTCCTCGAGTAAAAATCAAAAAGAAAGAGAAAAGAAAAGAAAAATTAATCTATCCTAACTCACTTTCGTAGGAATCACGATTGCACTTAGCACGTGCAACAAGCCGTTAAACCTCTAGGTTACCCTAGAGGACGAGTGTTGTTTCGTGAGGGTTTTCAGCGGATTACACCCACAAAATCCATAAAAGGAAAATGTTAGTGATTTAATGAATTTTATTTTGAAAAAAGAAAGAAATATTTGAAATATATTTGAAGAAACTAAGTAATCTATAAGTTTTAAGATTATCATTTTTATTCATTCTTGAACTTAGTCTTTATACAACAATTTGTTATCAATTTTAGATAAGGATTAAAATTGAATTTTTATATAGTCTCTTTCGTTACCCTAAGTCATATGCATCCTTATGAATCTTTACTAGGAATTCTTTAACTTGGACTCTCATGCCTTTTTTATTATTATTTTCTCTTCTTCTTCTTCTTTTTTTAATATGTATAACTCATCTAATTTTCTTTTGTGTAAGTATCAAGGCTTCTTGAGGCCCTCATACCTAACTAATTGACTATTAGATGTGTTAGTACATATATAAATAATATTTCCTATTTTTCTTAGGCTTTCTAATCCACCCATGTAGCGAACCTAAAGTCGGTGGCTCCCAAACCGGTCGGCTTTAGGGCACCGGGTGAGAAAACACCCCACGGACTTAAGGACTCGAGTGAACTAGGCCACAAAAATAATGACTTTATTTATAAAATCACCTTTAGGCGTGAATACTTATACTTCTTGAGGCACATGTATCCAGCTTAATTAGTGAATTTTTTTGTTTTTTATTTTTATTTATATTATTATATATATTTTTATAAGGCACAAGAGTCTTTGTCTTAGAATCCTAGATGTGAAAGTGTATTAGGTATGCACATTTCATTAAGGTAAAAATTAAGACTAATTAATTATTCAATTTTTCCTCCTATACCTAAAAAATCCAACAATTTATTTTATTTTGACCAAGTTTTTAGAAATCATAATCATGATTTTCCTAATTCTTAAGACTAACTTAGATTTCTTTCAAAGGTTAAGTCAAAATATTGTCCCTTTTTTCAAAAAGTTTTTTTTAATTTTTTTTAGTTAGTATCTACCTATGTTAGTATGTTAGTAAATCCTCCCCCACACCTATCTCATGCATTGTCCTCAATGTATGAATGAATGCATGTATGCATGAAAAAGAAGAAAGAGAAGGAAAATTTACCTTAAGGTGGTGGTTCCGGTGGTGGTCTGATTAGTCCACGAAATGCGGCCCAATCGAATTTTTGTGGAATTCGGAGGAACCCACCAGAAATCTCTCTTGTATAACCCACTAAAATGATGTATGTATGAATATTTTTTATTAAAATTCCACCCCATCTAATTTCCAAATTTCATAATTATTTTCGGAGTCAATTTTGTCAACCGCCTTGTCCCAAAATGGAGTGTCAAAAGATAGAATGATTGACTTGGACTGAGGAATTATGGGAACTAATACCGACTCAGGAAAGTGACTTAAGTCAAGTAAAGGTTCAGAAGTCGAGATTGGTTCAGGAGGTGGGTCCAAATCAAGAAGTTGAAACTCAAGTCCAGAGTCATTTTTCCACAATGGAATGTGACTTAATATTGGTGATTCAAGTTCAAGAATGACAGGTGTGGGAATCAAAACTGTCTCTTAAATATTACTCAAATCGGGTAACAAAACAGGAGTCAATATTGATTCGAGAATTTGAACTGAATCACAAATTTGAGAATATAGGTCACATTTTTCATTGAGTTCAATTTCATAAAAATGAGAACTGGTCAATTTGTTAATGGGACTTTCAAAAGTATGAAATTGGTCAAGTTCAGTATGATGATCATCAAAGATGGGTGATTCAATTTCATTATGAATTGGCACAGGATCCAATGTTGACTCGAGAAAATTGAAATCAGGTGAAGACACCGGAGTCATTATTGAATCAGGAAGTAGAATTGAATAACCAAGTTGAGGGTCAGGATCATAGTCATTCTCAAGTTCTATTTCAGGAAATGAATAACTTGCCAAACTATCACTGTCATTTTCAAAAATTAGAGTTTGGGCAAGTTCAAATGATTGTACTGAAATAGAATCTTGTTTTCCAAAGCAACGTGACTCTTCAGCTCTAATAGAATGGTTAGCGACATCAGAAATGGCCGAACGGTGAGAACGTAAAGTTTGAACCATCATATCTATTTCATGATCACGAGCGATTCTAGCCTGAGTCATGGCTTCAAGCATCTTTTCATAGTCGATTGGTTCATCATTTTGTTGTGATTGGACTTGAAAAGATGAAGTGTTGTTGTGAAATTCGTGGTGAAATGGTGAGTCGGTCAGATTCTGTGATTGTTGCTTGGACTCACGCATCATCATGTCTAAGATTGATGGTGATTGTTACTTGGACTCAGCATACTCATTTCCATCATTTCCAAGATTGATGGTTTTCTATTTTGAACTGGTGAAACTGAGTAAGAATCTTAGAAATATTGTGGACAAGGTGGATAAGGAGGACAAGTTGGTTGAAAATTGGACTCGGGGGAGGCGAATCCCCATGAACTCTTTGAAGAGTTAAAATTGTTGTGGAAAATATGGTCATAAGATGGGGGGCATGGGTTATATTCATTCGGATAAGACCACTCCGGTACACTAGATTGGTTAAAGTTATGATATGTCAGGTTGGTAATATCCGAAAAAGAGGTTGGTGTGTAATATGGATTACTATTAAAATTGAAAAAATTGTTGTTATAAGCCATATCACACAATAAAACACAAACAAAGAAACAAATAAGCAAACAAAGGAAAAAATTCTAAACTAAGTTAGGGTAGACCTATGACCTAGACGACTCCTAACTGGTTAGACTGTCCACGAGAGGTATAATGCAGACTTTGACCACAAGCTAATCAGCCAGGTCAGGGCAAGATTGGTGGGAGGTTATCCGTCAAAGACGTTCCTTAATTAAGTAACCACCAGCCTGTTGGCCCAATGGCCTTCCACTCTAGTTTTGATGATGATTAACTCATGTAGTTATGTTTACTAATAATCTTGTGTTGTTTAAGTTTCAGATCATTAACCAAGATATTAGTTGGTGATTAGCTTCAACAAGGAGTTTAGAAGCTTTTCATAATGATTCCAGGGCCAAAGCTTCAAGTTCACACTTTGCCTAGCCCATGGATGGAGTTTTGGAGCAAGTCAACTTGAAGATGAAGATCATCAAGAAGACTTAGGTATCCTAGTTTAGATAGTGTGTTTAGATCCATTTGTAAAGTTTAGTATAGTTGATATGCTCAAGTGCACATACACACACGTTTTATGTTTTGGATTTGGTTTTCATGAATAGTAGATCAAAACAAGTTTACTTTATTTCTATGTATATTAGATATGTTCTAGATATACATACATGGTTTAACTTGCTAAACAAACTTATTTTGATATCCCTATTCATGTGTTGAAAAATACAAGTTTTGTTTTTGATAAAATTGGCAAGACACAAAATGAATTGATATGTTGATATATTGTCTTGAAATTTTTATCACTTGTTTGAGTTTCAATATAAAATAATAAAACAAGTTTTTGTGGATTTTTAGAAGTGTTAAAAGATTTTTAGAAAAATATTTTACAGTGTTTTCTGACCCAGATTTCTGTTCCAGGCTTCAATCAGTCGACTAGTCAACCTGACCTAGTCGACTTGGGTGAAGTCGGTCGGTCGACCGGACCGACGTGCACAAATCTGTGCACGTTTGGAGTCACTGGGACGGTCGACCGGGACGGTCGACCGCGTCGAGAGCAGAGCTCTCTGTTTGTTTGGGTCGACCGGGGCGGTCGACCGCAGTTGCCCAACGGTCATATTTCTGACCGTTGGCGGTCGACCGGGCCGGTCGACCGCTGCCTGTCAGAGCTGCCAGCTCAGCTCTAACGGCTAGTTTCTGGTTTGGCCTATATAAACCCCAACTCTTTGGGATTTTGGCCAAGTTTTTTAAGGAGAAAAATTTCTGGTTTCTAAAGTGTTTAAAACAAGTTTTCAAAAGAGTTTTTGGGCTTTAAACTTCTCATCCTTATTGTTTTAGGTTTTTGGAAAAATCAAAGAAAAGAGTATTTTGGGAGATTTGTCTTGGTTTTCATTCTATATCTTTTGCAAGAATTTTCCCAAGTGTTTTTCTTTGTTGCTTGTTTTTCAAACACCTAGTTTTCCACACTTGAGCTATCATACTATCCTAATCTATTAGGATCTTGTTTTTGTGGAAAAAGAGAGAAAAAGAGAAGTGTTTGAGGTTAAGCCTCTAAGTTGTAAACCCTCCTTGCTTTTTGTTGTATCCCTCTTGGTAGAGGTTGATCAGAGTGGTATTGTGTTTGGATCCCTCTTCGGTAGAGGTGATTGTGTTTGTATTGGCTACGGGCCTTATCCCTCTTCGGTAGAGGTGGATTGTGGTTGTATAGCCTCGGTGGCTTTGTAAGGTTGAGAGAGGAGTTCGGTACTCCTATAGTGGATTGGAAATCCTACACGGTGGTGTAGGCGGGGATGTAGAGCAAGGTGCTCGAACCTCGAAACATATTTTGTCTTAGCGTTTGATCCAATATCTCTCAACTCTCTCTCATTTAATTGTGGAAAGCATCATTCATAACATCATATCATATTTGCTTGTGTTGAGCATAATTCATATCATATCATCATACTTGCTTTGTTGCCTTGCATTATTTCATATTGCTATTCATCCTTATATGCTTGGTTGTTTGTGTGTGCCTCACTTGTACTTAATCAACAAGAGCTTCACATAGCACCTCAACCCATTCAAGGGGAATCAAGAGGAGTTAGTCCAGAGCCCTTCACGGGGAATTCGGCTACACTTGTTGATTGTACTAAGTGTGTTGCAAGATTTGCATTAGCTTCCGCATTTAGCGCACTTAGTCTTGCATTTAGTTCTAGATTAGCACTTACACCTATTCACCCCCCCTCTAGGTGTTTTTCAATTGGTATCAGAGCTAGTGCTCCTGATACTTAGGCTTAACATCCTAGGAGTGAGATCCATTTGGTTGCTAATCTTTTGTTTGCATTTGCTTGCTTGCACACATATAGTTTACCATGGCTTTCATGACCCCACCTATGTTTGACCCTTCCAACATTCATGTTTGGAAGATTAGGATGACTGTTTATTTACAAACCCTAGGTCATAAAGTTTACCTTGCCATTACCAAGGAATCCTTCCTTAGTGATAGCAATCATATAGGGGCCAATGCACAAGCCCTTGAGGCCATTAGAAGCACATTATCTAAAGATTATCTTATGCGTGTTTCTAACCTTGATTCCGCCTTTGCAGTGTGAAATTTGTTGACAACAACCACCACCTCCGAGCTTCTATTGCCAAATCAACCGGAGGAATCTAGTGGAGAATCCGATTCACAATGCTTCATGGTCCAAGGGAATGACTCCCTTGAGGTACACTCGGAACCCCACTTAGATAATGATGATTGTGCTAGTTCTTCAAATGATTATGTTGATCCCGATGCTTTGAATGAAGAACTATCTATTGTTTGTGAAAAATTAATAGAAAATATAATTTGTTAAAAAAGAAGAGTCTAGAAATTGAAAAAGAAAATAAAAATTTGATTGCTAGACTTGATGTTGTTTTGCAAGAGAAAGAGGAGATTGCTAATGAGAGTGATTCATTAAAATCTCAACTTGATCTTGCACTTAAAGAAAATGAATTTTTAAAATCTAAAAATGATTGCCATGTTCTTTTGAAGAAAAATGAGAACTTGTCTTCAAAAGTAGATTTTGTTTTAAAAGAGAATGTTGATTTGAAAAATAAAATCATTTCTATTTCAAATGAGTTGAATGTTTGTTTAGATAAAAATATTGTTTTGCAAAATAAGATTGATGCACATGTTTGCCATGCTAGGGTAGTGTTAATCGAGTTTTCCTGCACACAAAATTTGAATATTAGATCTGAGAATTAAAGGTGTGCGAGGTTCTCAATACTAATCCGCGGTAGCAAGGCTATGCGGGTCGTGATCCTCAGGGAGGGACTAGCGATGGAAGCGTTTGTAAGTTTTACTCTAAAAATTATTTATTTTTATTATTAGCAGTGGTATTTACAATGAAGTGGGGAGAAAAGAATTTGAGAGATGTGGAAGATATGGATCTAAAAAGAAAGGAAATAAAATAAAGAAAAACTTATAACACGTACAAACCTCTTTAACCTGCTCACCTTCGATCCGTGCGATGATTTATCTTTTCTTGGAAGACTTGCAAGTATGGCGTATAGGATGTTGATCGCCATAAGCCATCAAGGATTCTTCTTTGGCTAGGTAGTCTCAATGCAATTGGGTCTCATTGTTCACAAGGCATTAGAGAAAAAACGAATGAAGAAAACAAGAATACAGAGAAACAAAGAAACAAACAAGAGAAGAAGAACATAAAATAATAACAAAAACACACCTCAAGTGAATTTCATTAACAATGGAAGATAAGTGGGCTTACACCGTTGTCACCTCAGTACAAGCGTAGACTCCATCCTCCATGAAAGGTCCCTCCACTCTCAGTTACAAAATTTACAAAAGAAAAACGAAAATAAAATCTAACCTAGAAAGAAAACCTAAAAACCCTAGCTTTTGGCCCTTGGCTCTTCGCTGGACGCTTTCTGTGTTGCATCTGCAGGGGTATTTATAGGAGTTGGAAGATGTAGAGTCCTAGTACAACTCTCCCAAAAAATCTTATCTCCAGACTTGTGGCACTTATCCATAGAAGTTCAAATCAAATCTGTCCTGCAATTTATTATCCTGTTGATCGCCGAAATTGGCTTATCTACGGAGTGAATTGGAAAGTTTGATCAACATAAGAGTTGTAGGGCTTCAAGTCTTCTTTCTGGAGCATTTTGAATCATCGGATTTGCATATCTGTAGCAAAAGTTATGATCTGAATACTAAACATGTACAGTCTGAATCCGAATTTATCTTTAAACTCTTTCCTGCAAGCATTTAGGGTTGAATAGAAGTCTATCCTTCCCTCTTCTTTGTATTTGCAACTTTGGCCCTTATGTATTTGCACTTTTGACATTTGGTATTTGCACTTTTACACCTGGGCTTGGACTTGGGCTTGGATATGGGCTTTTGGGCTTCATTAAGCTTTATTTCTTATAAAAATAAGAACTCGAGGCCTGCACACAATAAATCACAAAATATTAATAAATGTGCAGAATTAAATGAATAAATATGAAAATGTGATGGTAAATGTTATGATAAAAATGCATTTTTCACTACCAATCACACCCCCACACTTATCTTTTTGCTCGTCCTCGAGTAAAAACAAAGAAAAAGAAAAATTAATCTAACCTAACTCACTTTCGTAGGAATCACGGTTGCACTTAGCACGTGCAACAAGCCGTTAAACCTCTAGGTTACCCTAGAGGACGAGTGTTATCTCGTGAGGGTTTTCAGCGGATTGCACCCACAAAATCCATAAAAAGAAAAATATTTGAATTATATTTGAAGAGACTAAGTAGTCTATAAGTTTTAGGATCCTCATTTTTATTCATTCTTCAAACTTAGTCTTTATTCATTCTTCAAACTTAGTCTTTATAAAATTAATTGTTTTTCATTTTAGGTAAGAATTAAAATTGAATTTCTAATATAGTCTTTTTCGTTACCAAAAATCATATGCATCCTTTTGTTTTTACTAAGAATTCCTTAACTTGGACTCTCATGCCTCTTTATTATTTATTTATATAATAATATTATTATTTTTTGATATGTATAACTCATCTAATTTTCTTTCGTGTAAGTATCAAGGCTTCTTGAGGCCCTAATACCTAACTAATTGATTATTAGATGTGTTAATACATATAAGTAATTTTTCTTAGTTTAGGCTTTCTAATCCACCCATGTAGCGAACTTAAAGTCGATGACTCCCAAACCGGTCGGCTTTAGGGCACCAGGTGAGAAAACACCCCGCGGACTCAAATTCGAGTGAATTAGGCCACGAAACTAAGGTTTTATTATTTTTTATATTTTTTTGCATTCACCTTTAGGCGTGAATACTTATGCTTCTTGAGGCACATGTATCCAGCTTAATTGGTGATTTTCTCTCTCTGTTTTTTTTTTTTATATATATGAGGCACAAAGGTCTTTGTCTTAGAATCCTAGATATGCATTAGGTATGCACATTTCATTAAGGTAAAAATCAAGACTAATTATTTATTCAATTTCTCTCCTATACCTAAAATTTAAACAATTTATTTATTTTGACCAAGTTTTTAGAAATCCTAATCATGATTTTCTTAATCCTTAAAACTAACTTAGATTTCTTTCAAAAAATAAGTCAAAATACTTCCTTTTTATAACAATTTTTTTTTAGCAAATTTTTGTTAGTTTTTACCTATGCTAGTATGTTAGTAAAACTCACCCCCACACTTATCTCATGCATTGTCCTCAATGTATGAATGAATGCATATATGCATGAAACAGAACAAGGGAAGGCAGAAGTTACCTTAAGGTGGTGGTTCCGGAGGTGGTCTAATTGGTCCACGAAATGCGGCCCAATCAAGATAACAGATAATTTGGTGGAACCCACCAGAAACTTTCCTTACATAACCCACTAAAATATATGTATAATCAGTTTTTAGTATTTCCACCCCATCAAATTTCCAATTTTCATAATAAATTTCAGAGTTAATTGTCTCAACCTCCTTGTCCCAAAATGGAGTATGAAAAGATGGAATTATTGACTTGGACATTATTGGTGCGGGAACGAATACCGACTCAGGGAAGAAGCTCAAATCAAGTAAGGGCTCAGGAGTCGGGCTAAGTTCAGGAAGTGGGTCCAAGTCAAGAAATAGAAACTCAAGTTCACAATCTTCTTCCCACAATGAAATGTGACCTAATATGAGTGATATCTCTTTACTTCCAATATTAAGGAATTCTAGCTCATCGCCATACAATTCTTCAAAACTAAGGTCAACATCTTCCGTCAGAATTGTACAATCAGTTTCAGAAGTAAAGAGATTGTGAGAATCTAGGTCAAGTTCAATATGATCATCTAAAATGGGTGATTCAATTTCATAATGAATTGGAATAGGATCCAATGTTGACTCGGGAAAAGTGAAATCAGGTGGAGACACTGGAGTCATTATTGGATCAGGAAATAAAATTGAATCATCAAGTGAAAGATCATGATCATATTCATGTTCAAGTTCTAATTCAGGAAAGGAAAAACTTGCCAAGTTATCAGAATTTGAAGTTTCGGCAAGTTCACATGATGGTACTGAATTAGAATCTTGTTGTCCAAAGCAACTTGGTTCGTCGGCTCTAATCGAGTGGTCAATGAAAGCAAAAATGGCCGAACGGTGAGAACGTAAAGATTCAACCATCAAATCTAGGTCATGATCATGGGCTAATCTAGCCTGATTCATGGCGGCAAGCATCCCTTCATAGTCGATAGGTGCATCATGTTCTGATTGGACTTGAAAATAGGACGGGTAATCGTGATGAAGTTGTGAGTCGGTGGACTCACGCATCATCATGTCTAAGATTGATGGTGATTTTTGCTTGGACTCATTCATACTCATCATTTCCAAGATAGATGGATTTCTATTCTGAATGGGTGGATCTGAATATGAATCTTGGGAAGAATGTGGACTAGATGGATATGGAGGACAATTTGGTCGAGAATTAGACTCGGGGGACTCGAAACCCCATAAACTCTGTGACGAGTTGAAATTATTATGGAAATTATAGTCATAAGATGGGGGGTGTGGGTTATATTCATTCGGATAAGACCATCCGGCACACTAGATTGGTCAAAGTTAGGGTATGTCGGGTTGGTAATATCCGAATAATAGTTAGGGGTGTAATATGGATTAAAATTGGAATTATTATTATATGCCATATCACACCAACACAAACACAACAAACAAATAAACAAACAAAAAAAAGAAAAATTCTAACCTAAGTTAGGGTAGACCTATGACCTAGACGACTCCTAACTGGTTAGACCGTCCACAGGAGGTTGGGTGCAGACTTTGACCACAAGTTAATCAGCCAGGTCAGGGCAAGAGTGGTGGGAGGTTTTCCGTCAAAGACGTTCCTTAATTAAATAACCACCAATCTTCGGGCTTTCGGCCCTCAATCCCTTTCCTAGACACTAATTTGACAAGAGTCAACTTCCAGCACTGTTCCCCCTTAGGATAATCTCCTATTGAGTCCGAGATGTCCCTAGGGCCAACGTCTACTAATTTTTAAGTTAGGCTTGGGTTAGTGAGTGCTTGGGATATGATTTTTGGGCTAAGGAAGGGTGATGAAATCCCCACCTTATCTTGTTAATGGGTTATGCCCTTAAGATGAATTAGTGTAAGTGTACAAGATAAGTAGATAAGATTCACTCAAAGCAGAAAATCAACCAAGAGATGAGTCCTACTCTACATGCAATGCGTACGTACCTTGCTCCAGCACTCTTCAACAGTAAATTAAAGTAATTGAAAAAACACGTGCCTAATATGCAAACGTCTAATCAATTTTTAACTTTTGCAACAAATTTTTTTACTGTTGATTTAATTAGCAGTTACAGTTTATCACAGAACAAAATCAACAGAGCAGTAAACAGTAATTGCAAATTGCAGCAACCTGCAAAAAGATGGATCAGTAATTCTCTACTGTTGCCGCAGAATTGCGGCTCTGGCCGCAGATCTGCGGCAAAACAGTAGCTTCCTGTGCTCTGCCTTCGAGGGCAGAGGCACAGGATAGCTATATGTCCACTGCTGCTTCTGTATTTCTGTTTCCTGTTCTCCAAACCTGCAAACAGAAAAGAATAAAGAATTAGTTAAAAATTAAATTTTTGTTTTAGAGATAAACTTACCGTCCCTCCCCGGCAACGGCGCCAATTTGTTAACTGAGTTTTCCTGCACACAAAATATGAATATTAGATCTGAGAATTAAAGGTGTGCGAGGTGCTCAATACTAATCCGCGGTAGCAAGGCTATGCGGATCGTGATCCTCAGGGAGGGACTAGCGATGGAAGCGTTTGTAAGTTTTACCCTAAAAATTATTTATTTTTAAGCTAAGTTAAGAAGAAGGCGGTATTTTACAATGAGTCGGCAAATAAAGAATTGGGAGAAGAGTTGTGATTTAATCTACAAAAAGAAAAGAAAATAAAAGAAAAGAAAATAAAAGAAATACTAACCTTGATTGAGGAACAATATGAAATCTTAACACTTTCTACCTTGCTTTGGAGGCATGAACGCATAAAGCATAGGATTGATCTCAGTCCCCTGTTCGCATTAGATCATCAAGTCTTGGCAAGCATGAATTGATACGTACCTTGAGGAGGAGAACATCTCCATGAAATATCGTTGGCTCTCGCTAAGACTCGTTATACTCGTGCTTCAGAAATCACTTGCATGCTCATATACAATCAACATAGATCAAAGAGAAAAAAAAGAAAAGAAAACAAAAGAAAAGTAAAACATAAGAACAATGAACAAAAGAAAAGATTACCTTTATTAATCAGTACAATGGCAGAGAAGAGGAAGGTACATCAGTGTCACGCTCAACATAAGCCTCTCTCTCTCTCTTAAAAATAAAAAGAAAAACCTAATTACAAAAGAAGAAAACCTAGAAGAAACCCTAATTTTGGCCCTGTACTGCGCTGGACGCTTTCTGTGTTGCATCTGTAGGGGTATTTATAGGAGTTGGAAGATGTAGAGTCCTAGTACAACTCTCCCAAAAAATCTTATCTCCAGACTTGTCTCACTTATCCATAGAAGTTCAAATCAAATCTGTCCTACAATTTATTATCCTGTTGATCGCTGAAATTGGCTTATCTACGGACTGAATTGGAAAATTTGATCAACATAAGAGTTGTAGGGCTTCAAGTCTTCTTTCTGGAGCATTTTGAATCATCGGATTTGCATATCTGT
Source organism: Agave tequilana (assembly GCA_038442645.1). NCBI lineage: Eukaryota > Viridiplantae > Streptophyta > Magnoliopsida > Asparagales > Asparagaceae > Agave > Agave tequilana. The sequence goes on along the minus strand of JAVJIF010011966.1, from coordinate 35,149 downwards.
AGCAAAAGTTATGATCTGAATACTAAACATGTACAGTCTGAATCCGAATTTATCTTTAAACTCTTTCCTGCAAGCATTTAGGGTTGAATAGAAGTCTATCCTTCCCTCTTCTTTGTATTTGCAACTTTGGCCCTTATGTATTTGCACTTTTGACATTTGGTATTTGCACTTTTACACCTGGGCTTGGACTTGGGCTTGGATATGGGCTTTTGGGTTTCATTAAGCTTTATTTCTTATAAAAATAAGAACTCGAGGCCTGCACACAATAAATCACAAAATATTAATAAATGTGCAGAATTAAATGAATAAATATGAAAATGTGATGGTAAATGTTATGATAAAAATGCATTTTTCACTACCAATCAGGTAGTATCACACACTTCACCTATTGCATGCCACACTTCTTCTTCTAAGATTAATAATGATATATCCATGCTTAAGAAGAAGGTAGATTGTTTGGGCTCCACTATGAGCCAATGTGCCATGAACCACACACGCTTGGAATCCTTGGTTCGAAAGAAACAAGTTCCATCTTTTATGCATGCACACCCTCCACGGCATACACATGCTCCTCACGGACACCATCACACGTATGCTCATGTGTACACTTGTACACATTGTGGACGTAAGGGCCACCTTGCTAAATTTTGTTATGATAGAATACATACTCCTAATTTAGCAAAGAATTTTGTTTGGGTTAGAGAAGGTACTAACCCTCATGGACCCAATAAGATATGGGTACCAAAGACCACCCCTCCTATTATTTTTGATGTAGGTGTGGGCTCTCACATGACGTGAGAGTGATAGCACCTTGGAGTGGATGCATTCCGTACTTAAAGGAAATCAATTGGATGCATCACTTTCAAGGGAAGATTTGGTGGAGAGGACCACCATGTTTTGGAGACAAGGAAAGTTGCTTCTTCGGTTTTGGTAACAATCCTTTACTCCCATTTATTATGTTTACATGCTTTCCACTTCATTGTTTATAGCATGTTTTTGATGTTTTATAGCATGTTTCATTGTCTATGGATTAGTATGTAATTATCATGTTTATTAGATCCTTGACATACATGTATAGTATTTGAGACACACATGCTTATTTGAATCATACTTAGTGTTCTCACTTTTGTTTAAGCTATAATGTACATCATGAATCTAATACATGTGAATTTACATAGTAATCATGTTTTAGTTTTATCATGATGATTTTTATATTGTGTTTTGATGCTTCATGTCTTGAATATTTGTTTAAGTGTTAGTTTTCATTAAGACTAGTTATATATTGGTGCATATAGTGGGCCACAAATAAATCTATATATGTATGTGCTTGAATGCTTATTTGAACCCATTAGATGTGCTAGTATAGTCTAGTTTTGATGATTCATACATTTTAAACTTGTATTCTCATTTTCGAATTTGTTTTATGAGTTTTCACTTCATGTATATGTTTGTATTGCCAAATTTTAAGATATACATGTATACCCCTTGAGTCATTTGCCTTTCATGCAAATCTATATATGGACTCAATTGTGTTTAGGGATATGTATGTATACTTATTGTGTTGACAACCCATACATATACCATGAAATGAAATTTGTTTTGATGAAGATTTAGTTTCTCTTGATTTTGTGTTTAATTGTTTAACTTCATGTATATGTCTATCTTGTCCAAACTATTAGATATACATGATTATCCTTTTGAGCCACGTGCCTTAATGCATATATTTTGTGGACTCGTTGTGTTGTGGATATGTATGTATATTTTAATTTGTACTTGACATACATATGCCATGAAGATTAAATAAGTTTTGATGATTTTCGTGTTTTCAATATTTAAGGAATAATTGAGCTTAATTGAATATTTTCTTGATTATGATATTCACACTTTATTTGTACACTCACATTTATTGCTTGCTCATGTTTTGTATTCATGAGTCATATTTATGCCCAATTGAATTAGAGTGTTGATTATCATGTGGATTTCATGTTTTATGAAAATTATTTTTTGTTTTATTCCTTACTTGAAGGATTTCGTACTAGTTATCAAGTTTTCCATTTAACTAGTTCGTATTCTTCATTTTGGTAGAGATTTTCAAACAAGCCATATTTTCAATCTATTTTTGAAAACCCCTACCATCAACGGGAGGTTGGATGGGAGTCCATGCCTTGTATGTTTATATTGAAAATCCTTTTAAACTTGTGCATGAGATGGGTGGATTAGTAATATGATGTATACACTTGAACTTATTGCTATGTCAATTGGTATCATTGAACTCTTTCAATTGGTATCATTTTGATCTTCTTGTATACTCATATTTGTTTTGTATGTATGTATGATTTAAATTCCAAGAATATCAATTTCAATTGGTATCTATTTTCCATACATATATATGTTTGTGTTTATGCTAGTGCTTGAGTTTCAATTTTGTTTAAATTGATTATTTTTAAATTGGCATCAAGACTATGCATTATTTTAGTTTGTATTTCATAAAGGGGGAGAAAATTTGATTTTGTCTTTCAATTGGTATTTGTACTCCCATACTTTATGATTGACATTTCGAATTTGGTATCATATGTTTAAAATGAATAATTCTTACAATTGGTATCAATGTTTCTATGTATAATCTTTTCAATTGGTAAAACATTTACAATTGGTATCAAAATTTGTGTTTTAGACATTCAAATTTATTATGTTTAATTTCAATTGATATCAAGATGTCTTGTGTTTTAAATTGGTATCTAAAAAAATTTTAGTTTAAAGTAAAATACAAAAGTTTTGATTTATATTTCTTATATGCAAGGAGAGCTTAACATCTCTCCCACATATAGATTCATATTGAGTGTATTGTGTATTGAAGAGCTTAACATCTCTTCCTTATGTGGTACACGTGTGTAGGGGGAGCTTCACATCTCCTCTTATTCATTACATAATGTGTGTTATGTGAATTAGGGCTTAACATCCATCTTTCATGTAATGCATATGTGTAGGGAAGCTAACTTAGCGTCTTCCTCTTCATGAATGTATATAGCATATAACATTTATTAATCCTTGTTTATTTTCACTTGGTATCAAGATGCTTCATTGACATATTTTTAATTGATATCATGTTTGTAGTCACCCCTTATTGACTTTATTTTTGTTTTAGACAAAAAGGGGGAGAACATTGTTTTTATAGTTTTGATTAACAAAAAGGGGAAGAAAGATTTTTACCCCTCATTTTATCTATGGTTTTGAATGTTTACCCCTTTGTTGATGATTGACAAAAAGGGGGAGAAAGATTTGGTGAGTTTTATATATGCATATTTGTTTTTGCATATATTAAGTTTAATATAGTTTAATGTATGATAATTGGTATGTATGTTTATTGGTATCTAGAGCATGTTTTGTTTTTGAACATTTCATTGGTATCTAGAACCTTTATTGTTTGTGCATATTTATGTATTCATTTTTAAGAGCTTTCATTGCATATTTATTATGTTTATTTGTCTATGCATGAGTTAAGGGGGAGCTTCTTTGAAGCTTAACTTTAATCCATGCATATATAACTCCATGAGTTTTGTCATCATCAAAAAGGGGGAGATTGTTGGCCCAATGACCTTCCACTCTAGTTTTGATGATGATTAACTCATGTAGTTATGTTTACTAATAATCTTGTGTTGTTTAAGTTTCAGATCATTAACCAAGATATTAGTTGGTGATTAGCTTCAACAAGGAGTTTAGAAGCTTTTCATAATGATTCCAGGGCCAAAGCTTCAAGTTCACACTTTGCCTAGCCCATGGATGGAGTTTTGGAGCAAGTCAACTTGAAGATGAAGATCATCAAGAAGACTTAGGTATCCTACTTTAGATAGTGTGTTTAGATCCATTTGTAAAGTTTAGTATAGTTGATATGCTCCAGTGCACATACACACACACGTTTTATGTTTTGGATTTGGTTTTCATGGATAGTAGATCAAAACAAGTTTACTTTATTTCTATGTATATTAGATATGTTCTAGATATACATACATGGTTTAACTTGCTAAACAAACTTATTTTGATATCCCTATTCATGTGTTGAAAAATACAAGTTTTGTTTTTGATAAAATTGGCAAGACACAAAAATGAATTGATATGTTGATATATTGTCTTGAAATTTTTATCACTTGTTTGAGTTTCAATATAAAATGATAAAACAAGTTTTTGTGAATTTTTAGAAGTGTTAAAAGATTTTTAGAAAAATATTTTACAGTGTTTTCTGACCCAGATTTCTGTTCCAGGCTTCAATCAGTCGACTAGTCAACCTGACCTAGTCGACTTGGGTGAAGTCGGTCGACCGGACCGGTCGACCGACGTGCACAAATCTGTGCACGTTTGGAGTCACCGGGACGGTCGACTGGGACGGTCGACCGCGTCGAGAGCAGAGCTCTCTGTTTGTTTGGGTCGACCGCAGTTGCCCAACGGTCATATTTCTGACCGTTGGCGGTCGACCGGGCCGGTCGACCGCTGCCTGTCAGAGCTGCCAGCTCAGCTCTAATGGCTAGTTTTTGGTTTGGCCTATATAAACCCCAACTCTTTGGGATTTTGGCCAAGTTTTTAAGGAGAAAAATTTCTGGTTTCTAAAGTGTTTAAAACAAGTTTTCAAAAGAGTTTTTGGGCTTTAAACTTCTCATCCTTATTGTTTTAGGTTTTTGGAAAAATCAAAGAAAAGAGTATTTTGGGAGATTTGTCTTGGTTTTCATTCTATATCTTTTGCAAGAATTTTCCCAAGTGTTTTTCTTTGTTGCTTGTTTTCCAAACACCTAGTTTTCCACACTTGAGCTATCATACTATCCTAATCTATTAGGATCTTGTTTTTGTGGAAAAAGAGAGAAAAAGAGAAGTGTTTGAGGTTAAGCCTCTAAGTTGTAAACCCTCCTTGCTTTTTGTTGTATCCCTCTTGGTAGAGGTTGATCGGAGTGGTATTGTGTTTGGATCCCTCTTCGGTAGAGGTGATTGTGTTTGTATTGACTACGGGCCTTATCCCTCTTCGGTAGAGGTGGATTGTGGTTGTATAGCCTCGGTGGCTTTGTAAGGTTGAGAGAGGAGTTCGGTACTCCTATAGTGGATTGAAAATCCTACACGGTGGTGTAGGCGGGGATGTAGAGTAAGGTGCTCGAACCTCGAAACATATCTTGTCTTAGCGTTTGATCCAATATCTCTCAACTCTCTCTCTCATTTAATTGTGGAAAGCATCATTCATAACATCATATCATATTTGCTTGTGTTGAGCATAATTCATATCATATCATCATACTTGCTTGTGTTGCCTTGCATTATTTCATATTGCTATTCATCCTTATATGCTTGGTTGTTTGTGTGTGCCTCACTTGTACTTAATCAACAAGAGCTTCACATAGCACCTCAACCCATTCAAGGGGAATCAAGAGGAGTTAGTCCAGAGCCCTTCACGGGGAATTCGGCTACAATTGCTGATTGTACTAAGTGTGTTGCAAGATTTGCATTAGCTTCCGCATTTAGCGCACTTAGTCTTGCATTTAGTTCTAGATTAGCACTTACACCTATTCACCCCCCTCTAGGTGTTTTTCACAACCTTCAGGCTTTCGACCCTCAATCCCTTTCCTAGACACTGATTTGGTAGGAGTCAAATTCCAACACCTTTCCCCCTTAGGATAATCTCCTAATTGAGTCCGAGATGTCCCTAGGGCCAACGTCTAGTCAATTTTTATTTAGGGTTAGGGTTGTGAGTGCAATGGAGATGATTTGTGGGCCAAGGAAGGGTGATGAAATCCCCACCTTATGTTATTTATGGGTTATGCCCTTAAATTTTTTTGTGTACGTGTAAAGCAGTAGATAAGTAATCAATCAAAAAGCAGTAAATCAGCCAAGTGTGTTTCCTAATCTATATGCAATGCAAACGTACCTTGTCGCCAGCACTCTTCAACAGAATTAAAAAAAATTAAATAGATACGTGCCTAAGATGCAAGAGTCTAATTTTTTATTTTTCAACAAATAGGTTACTGTTAATTAATTAGCAGTGTGCAGAGTGATTACAGAGAAAAATTAACAGAACAGCAAGTATAGCTTTAAATTTCCAGCATCCTGCAGAAAAATCAGTGACTAGTTCACTACTCAGGCCGCGGAAACGCGGCTATTGCCGCGTTTGCGCAGCTCTGTAGTAGGCTCTGCCGCTCTGCCTTCTAGGGCAGAGGCACAGAGTTGCTATATGTCCTTTGCTGCAGTTATATTTCCTGTTCTCTGATCCTGCAAACAAAAAAATAATAAATAAATCAATAATTAGTTTTTTTTTTAGAGAATAACTTACCGTCCCTCCCCGGCAACGACGCCAAAATTTTGATTGAGATTTTACCTGCACACAAGAATACAGAATTTCAGATCTAAGGATAGGATGTGCAAGGTGCTCAATTCTAGCGCAATAGTAAGTGGCTATGCGGGTCGTGATCCACATGGAGGGACTAGCGATGGAAGCTTGTTTAGCAAGTTCTCTCTTATGCTACAATTAATAGTTAAAAATTCTTCTTTTAGTTCTTTAAAAGGAAAATAAAAAATTGGAGTTAAAGTCAGGTTAGGAAGAAAGTGGTAGAATAAGAAGATGGAGAAAATAGAAGTGATATGTACAAAGAAAAAGAGTGAAAGAGATTGGGAATATTGTGGTGTTGGTAATTTACACTAAAATTAAAAGAAAGAAACTAAAAACATACTTACCTCTTCAGTGTCTGCTTACCTTTGACCCGTATCGACGATGTACCTTACTTAAAGGCGAGCGAAGCATGACAGATGAGATCTTCCCATTCCCGATTTACACTATGAAATAAAAGGGCGAGCTATACTACCATAGAAATGGATGTTCATCTTCATAGGCCATCAACGACACTTACAAGGAGAAGGCAACTTCGTGGCTATTAGTTTCATTTGTATCCACAAACACAAAAGAGGGAAACAAAAACAAAACAAGAGTAGAAAAGAAAAGGAAACCTCGATTCGATTCAAATAACAATGGAAGAAAAGATCACTTACACTGGTGTCACCTTCAGTACAAGCTTGCTCTCATTCCTCCATGAAAGTATCCTCTCCTCTCAGTTACATAAAAAAAAAAAAATTATATGAAGAAAATAAAAAAACTAGGTTACAATCTAAAAATTAGCCTAAGATCTACTTGCTCGTTTCTGCACACCCCTCTCTGTTACTCTGCAGGGGTATTTATAGGAGATAGAAGTAGTAGAGTCCCGGTACAACTCTCCTGCGAAAACTGGTATCCAGCCTCATCCATAGGGCCAAAGCTTGGCTTCTGGCCACGCACTTTCTCGCGTTGCCTCCTCTGGTCCGTCCATCTGGGTATATCCTTCTAGATTTTGCATACCGACTCTTTATTTTAAAAATTCGGGATAACTTGGGAAGCAAGTTACCCTAAATCCAAATCTTTTAAAACGATTTTGTTATCTTTGCACTCTTCTCCCTTTATCTATAGCCTTGTCCTGCAAGCAATTAGGGTTGAGTAGAAGTCCATTCTTTTCCTCTTCTTTTAGCAATTAGGAGTTCTTTCTTATCCTTCCTTTTCCTCACTTAGATTTTAAATAAAGAGTTTAAAAATCTAAGTTTAGATTAGGTTAGATAATAAGAAACTTCTAAATTACTATAACTTTTGCACATGGGCTTGCACATGGGCTTTTTGGGCTTTTGGGCTTCATTTAGGCTTTATTCTTTTATTTAAATAATTACTCAAGGCCTGCACACATTAAATAATAAAACATTAGTAATAGTGCATAATTAAAAGAATAAATAGGGAAATATGATAGTGAATGTGGTGATAAATATGCACTTTTTACTACCTATCAGAATACAAGTGTGAGCATGCAATCCCCAAGCATATAATAATATAAGCACAAATATAACAAGCAAGTAAAGATATGAGCAATAAGCATAAGTAAGATATAAAGACTAGTGAGAGATAGAGAGAGCAATCACATACACGGGATATTTGTTTCGAGATTCGAGCACACTTGCTCTACGTCCCCGCCTTCAACACTATGAAGGATTTTCACTATAAAATGATACCACCGGATCACTCGGTGCCGCAACACCTACAAGCGAGTTCACACTAGAACTCCTTTGGACTCTCTAGTCCCTCTCTTGTTCCCGCAAGAACAAACACACGCAAGCACGCAAGCTTGCCGAGGCCGCACCTCTACACCGAGTTCTCAATAGAACCCGAAACAATGCGAACCCGCATGTCCGCCTCCTTAAAACAATGGAAGAACACTTTGGTGATCTAAACACTTTGATCACCTAAAATCACTCTCACAATAACTCTCCTATAGGAATGATATAGTAATGGAAAGCTTAAGTGTATGTGAGAAAAACAAGGATTGATTTGGTGGTGAAAAACTCAAGAAATCTCTTTTCAAAACACTCTTGAAAATCTTTCCTTTTGATGTGGCAATTTTGGCATTAAAACAAGTGGAGATAAACACTTAGAAGTGTATGAGAAACTAGCTTAAAAACCCACTTGAAATCTTGTGTAAAACAGCCCAAGTGAAGCCTCTTATATAGGCTCCAAAAATCTGCCCGTTGGAAGCCAACTCAACAGTTCTAACTGTTGACGGCCGACCGCCCAGTCGACCGCCAACGGTCAGATTTCCGACCGTTGGTAAGGTCGGTCGACCGGCTAGTCAACCGCCAACTGGGCAATGGCCTAGCGGTCGACCGCCCGGTCGACCGGGCCATTTCCAGAGAGCAGAAGCTCTCTGGCGGTTGATCGTGCAGTCGACCGGCCCAACATGTGCACGTCGGTCGACCGACCTCAGTCACGGTCGACTGGCTGAAGGTCAGAAAAACAGTTTTGGGGATTTAAAAACTAGACTTTTTACCTTTAATAAAATCCCATAAATTCTCTAAAAATCTACAAAAATAAGTTCAGTAATATATTTTGATATACAAACATGTTTGAGTAAAAATCAAAATATGTTACAAACATTTTGAACTATTTTTGTGACTTAAAAATTTTAGCTTAAAACAAAATCCGTATTTTTCCAAATTAATTTTTCCAAAACTCTCCAAATACAAAAATAAGATATTTTAAACGCTTTTAAAGCTTAGTGTGTATGGATATGATCCACTATACATGCATGATGAAATAGCTATATTTTTTACAATAAGCACTAAAATGGTTTTGGTTAAAACACATGTATATATGAAACTCCAAAGACCAAAACGATATTTTCTAAACAAAAATTCTTATATGAAAACACATATAAATTTTGTGTGTAAGTGTATATGATACTTGAGCAATCCACCAACTAATCTATCCTTTATATTTTATCTAAAAATAAAATCTTACTAAAAACAAACCTAGACACAAGTCTTCTCTTGAAGGTTTTCACTTGAAAATCTTCTCATCTTCTTGACTTGGTCCAAACCATGATCCAATGAGCTAGACTCCTCTTGAGTACTTGATGTGGTCTTGATGCACAAGCTCTTGAATCAACACGTGCTAGCTCCAAAACTTGACTTTAAATCCTTTGTTGAAGCTAAACACCTACTAAAATCTTGATCACAAATCTAAAACTAATTAAATACAAGATCATTAGTACTATAACTACATGAGTTAATCATCATCAAAACTAGAGTGATGGGCCTTTGGGCCAATAATCTCTCCTTTTTTGATGATGACAAAACTCATGGAGTTATATATGCATGGATTAAAGTTAATCTTTATAGAAGCTCCCCCTTAACTCATGCATAACAATAAATAATATATATTCAATAAAGTACATGAAACTAAATAAATATATCATCATAAACAGGGTGAGAGAAACATGCATACCAAAAACCTTCTCCCCCTTTTTGTTTAAATTCTCAAAATCATTTTCCCTCATATCTTATTGTTTATTGTAAAATACATAAACTCAATATATGCAAAAACTCAAATATGCATATATAAACTCAAAATCTTTCTCCCTCTTTTTGTCAATCATCAACAAAGGGGTAAAATAAAATAAATCAAGAATAAGGATATATATGCGATATACAATCATGAAGAAGAAGACGCTAAGTTAGCTTCCCTGCATACATGCACTACATGAAAAAGGGATAACAAGGCCTAACTCACATAACGCATAATATAAATGCATAAGTGGAGATGTTAAGCTCCCCCTACACACGTGTATCACATAAAGAAGAGATGTCAACCTCCTCAATATAAGATACACTCCACATGAATCTATATATAGAAGATTTGTTAAGCTCCCCTTGCATATAGACAATACATATCAAAACATTCTTAACACAAATTTTTATAATACTTAAACAAATTTTGAGATACCATTTGTGCATAAACAAAATTTTAAGATACCAATTGTAAATAAACAATACAAATTTTGAATTTTTCTTAAACCAACAAATCAATTTGAGATATCACAAGTTATTGATACCATATGAAATAGGAAATTTGTGATACCAATTGAAATTGAAACATTTGTACATTTTGATATTAATGAAAAAAATATTTTATATTTTGATATCAATTGAAATATATGATAAATTTAGATATCAAATCGATAAACACATTGATACCAATTAAAATTTAAACCCAATTGGAAATTAAAACATATTGATACCAATTGAAGTATATTATAAATTTTGATATCAAATAAATGGTACAATATGAAGTATATTTTGATACCAAATTAAATACCAATTCAAAATAATGCATAACCTTATTAAAATACTAATTGAGATACCAATTGAAATTAAGATACAAGACAAACTTAGCGTAAACATAATTTGTGTTTTAAACAAGTAAAGCTATAGTAAATCAAACACAATCAAATCATATATATGTATGAAAATGAAAAAGACAATAGAAATTGATATTATTTGAAAATTTGAAGCATACATATATAAGAAAACATATGAGTATACAAAATAAATATCAATTGTGATACCAATTGAAAACACAATGAGAATCAAGTGTATAGCTCATAAATAATCATCCTATTCATTCACATGATAGAAGGTTTTCAATAAGGTATACAAGGCATGATCGCCCATCCGTCCGCCCTTAAGGGAAGAAGTTTTCAAACATAGATTTGAAAATAGTTGTAAATTAAAACCACTACCAAATGAAGAATAACTAACTAGTTAAAAGTAATTTTTGAAAAACTAGTTAAACATCCTTCAAACAGGAAAACAGAATATATATATCTCATGAATCATACCAAATACACAAGAGTTGACACTCAAAATCTATAAAGCTAAAAAATGTGCTCATGAAACAAAATCATGAGTAAACAAAAGAAGTTTGAGTGTACAAGCATCATGTGAATAGCACTGTCATGAAAATAGTGAATTAGGCTCAAACATCAAGCATGTGAAAATCATGAATAAATATGAAAATCATAAAATTTTATTTTTCATTTAAAAAATAAACTTCATGGTATATGTATGATTTATCCAAAGCTAATAATATACATACATATCCCAAACACAAAAGAGTCCATAATGGTATTTGCATGAAGGCAAGTGACTCAAGGGTATACATGTATATTTATTAGTTTAGATAAATATAACATATACATGAAATAAAACATGCATAGGAATAGGGGAAACAAGTTAAAATGCACGAATCATCAAAACTAGGCTATACATGTACATATAATAAGTACACATGAGCAATGAAGTACAAACATATATGAATCAAATGTTGCTCACTACATGTACACATATAGACACAAGTTTTGACAAAAAATTACATCTAAATAAGTATTCACCTCATGAAATACAAAACATGATTATTTTAACAAAAACTAAAAACATGCTAACAATCATCAAATATACAAGCATGTAAACTAAATGGAGTTTAGAGATAGTTACCAAATCACATGAACTACACTCTAAGTCTCCAAAACATGGTGGTCCTTCCACCAAACTTCCTTGATAGCGGTGCATCATGTATGCCCATCTAGTCCATGTGCATCCACCACCAAGGCACCAACCCTCTCACGTCATGTGAGAGCCCACACCTACATCAAATACAAAAGGTGGAGATTTTGGTACCCTTTTTCTTTTGGGTACATGGGGGTTAGTCTTATTTGGAACCCAAACATTTTTATTAGCAAAATTTAAAGAATTTATTCTATCATAAAAAATTTTGTCAAATGGCCTTTGCGGCCGCAATGTGTACACTTGTACACTCTAGCATGCATATGTGTATGAATGTGATCATGACGTGTAAAGTGTGCATATGCATGTTGTGGGTGATGTGCATGAACATGTGGAGCTTGTTTCTTTTGAAACAAGGTTTTCAATCTTTTATGGTTAAATACACAATTGCTCAAAGTTGAGCTCAAACAATTTATTTTATTTTTCAAAAATTTTATCTCATTTCTATTAATGGTAGTAGCATGAAATGCATGATCAACAATATTTTCTTTTTAGGAACATTTTCCTTTTTTTTCAAACAATTTTTCTTTTCAAAGAGTTATTTTCATGTAAAGCAATTTCTTTTTCCTTTTTCACCAAAATAATCTTAATTTTCAAAGAGGTATTTCCTTCACAAAGATCATTTAATTTAGAAGACAAGGAAATATTCTCATTTTTCAAAAATTCGTTTTCTTTTAAAATGCATTCTAATTTATTTTGAAAAGAATCCTTTTCTTTTAATAAGGAATCAAATTTATTTTTCATTTTCTTATTATCCTTTTTAAGCATGTCATATTTTTCTAGAAGTTGTTGATAAAATGAAGCAAGCTCTTCATAAGGCATGTCAACATTCTCATCAAGCTCGGATTCGGAGTTTACCTCAAGGGAGTTATCCCCTTGGACCATGTAGCGTACGTTGGAAGCCTCACTTCCAACATTCGAGTCGCTCTCCGCATAGTATTACTCTTGTTTGTCAAAGGAGACTAAAGTGTTCTATACTACAAAAGTCGAATCAAAGTTTGAAACCCTAGGCAAATATTCATCATTTAGGGTACTCTTTAATGTATGGATGGATTTTGTATTAGCCTCTAGATGTTTGCCATTTAAATAATATGAATCTTTAATAGTGGCAAAATAAACATGAATCTCTAAGGCTTTGAGGTACAAAGACATCTTAACATTCCAAGTTTGGATGTTAAGAATATCAAAGGTGGGAGGTGACATGAAATCCATATGTGTGTATAAATATTGTGATTAACTATAAATGAGGATCTTTAACTCTAGGTTGTTAGACCTAAGTCAAGAGCACAAAGCTCTGATACCAATTGAAATCACCTAGAGGGGGGTGAATAGGTGACTAGCTAATCTAATGGTGAATTAATTCGGAATTAAAACTATTTATGCAAACTAAAAATTCTTAAGCATAACACACCAAGTATAACCTAAGAGTGTAGCCGAATTCCTCGTGAAGGGCTCTGAATTATCTCCTCAAGATTCTTCTAGATAAGAGTTGAGGTGCCGCTTTGGCTCTCTTGGTTGAATACAAGTGTGAGCAAATAATCCCCAAGTATATAACAATATAAGCACAAATATATATAACAATATAAGCACAAATATATCAAGCAAGTAAAGATATGAGCAATAAGTATAAGCAAGATATAAAGACAAGTGAGAGATAGAGAGCAATCGCAAACACGTGAGATTTGTTTCGAGGTTCGAGCACACTTGCTCTACGTCCCCGCCTTCAACACTATGAAGGATTTTCATTATAAAACGATCCCACCGGATCACTTGGTGCCGCAACACCTACAAGTGAGTTCACACTAAAACTCCTTTAGACTCTCTAGTCCCTCTCTTGTTCCCGTAAGAACAAACACACACAAGCACGCAAGCTTGCCGAGGCCGCAAGAACAAACCAACGGCTAGTTTTTGGGAGTCTACTTAAGGGGGCTGTTTTGGGCTATTTTACACAAGATTTTTAGAGAGTTTCAAAGCCAGTTTTTCTCATCTCTTGTAGATGTTTTTGAAATCACCTAGAGGGGGGGTGAATAGGTGATGGCTATATGAAATATGACAATAATACGGAATTAAAAATTCTACTTAACAAATTGCTCAAATTAAAAGACTAACAATAATAAACACAATAAGTAGTGCAAGAAATAAAGGAGTTTGAGTTTAGAGAAAATTCGAGCAAACGCAAACACGGGAATATGTTTTTGAGGTTCGAGCCACGCTCTACGTCCCCGCCTTCACACTTGAAGGATTACCACTATTGTTGATCCCACTGGATCGCCAATACAAGGACACACTTGTCCTATCTCTCGTGATGCCGCAACACCACCCGGAGCACACTCGCTCGCTTGAGGCCGATGCCTCTACAACTTCGCTCAAGAAGAAAGATGATCACACTTGATCACAAATAGCTCACTTAGCACAATCCTATAACTAAAATGTAGAAGTAGAACTTGGGATTGTGAAGTGCAAAAACTAGAGTGAAGTAGAGGAGTTAGCTTCAAGAGGGTGTTGGGAAATTTTGGCTTTGGAAATCTCTTTCTAAAATGAAAGCTTGAAAAATCTCTTGTAAAATTGTTGTGAAAATTGGTGTCTTATCATGTTGAAGTGACCACCTATTTATAGGGGATGAAAGACAGGGTAAAACTGGTGGAGAAATTCGTTGGGTGAAGATCCCAACAAAAACAGTCAGAAAAATATAGCTGTTGGACTCTGTCAGAATTTCTGACAACTGCCGGTCGACCCGGCCGGTCGACCGCCAACGGTCATATTTCTGACCGTTGGGGGAAACCGGTCGACCGCCCCGGTCGACCCAAACAAACAGAGAGCACTGTAAGTGCCCGGTCGACCCGAGCTGTCGGCCGACGTGCACACATGTACACTTGTGCACGTCGGTCGACCCGGACGGTCGACCGACTTCTGTCAGATCTGAAAAATCAGACTCTGCAGAAACCAGAAACTTGGGTTTTGGGTTTGGTCTTTTGGGTTGAGGTTTTGGACCTTATAAAAATAGGAGTATGATCATAGGTCACTACTCTAACATGTTAAAATATTTTGATAAAGATCCTCTTTGATAAAAACTTGTTTTTCCAAAAAATCGTTTTTCCAAAACTTAAAGTTTCTAAAACTAATTTCCAAAAATATGTTAACTCTAAAACTAAGTTGGAAATAGAAATTGAAATTCTTTTTGAAGCCATGAACCAAACTAAAAAGTGTGTAAAAGTGATAATCCCATAACTCTACTTCTAACATCTAGGTTTTGACAAAAAGTCTAAAAGAAAAGTAAAAATATAAATCTTGGACTTTTTCATTGTCTTGATCTTGACTTGGTCTTTTCTTCAAAATCTTGTTCCCGAAGCTTTCTAATGTGCTTAGCTTGGGAATGCAAATCTTTAGCGGCGTCCAAACTTGTGAGTCTTGATTTTGGAGCCGTCAAATCAACTTGTTTTAACCTGAAATCCTTTTAAACAAGATTGTTAAATACATAACTAAATATGATTTGTTATCATCAAAATATACATCGAGATATTGGGCTAATGGCCTTTGGGCCAACAGTTTTCTCAACTTGTTTTAGAGCTAATACTTCCATATCAAAAGGAGAGTTTTTCAAGAGTATTTTCAAAAGAGATTTCTTGAGTTTTCACCACAAAGCTATCCTAGTTTTTCTCACACATACTTGAGTTTTCCATTGATATATCAATCCAACAGGAGCTTTGTTGTGAGAGTATTTTTATTGAGATCACCAAAGTATTCATCTTGTATTTAAGGAGGCGAACTTGCGGATTCGTGTTGTTTCGAGTTCCTATGGGAGCTCGTGTAGAGGTGCGGCCTCGACAAGCTAGTGTGCTTGCATGTGTTATTCTTGTGGGAAAAGTGAGGGACTTGCGGGTCCAGAGTTCTAGTGTGAACTCGTTATAGGTGTTGCGGCACCGAGTGATCTTGCACGATCAGTTTTTAAGAAAATCCTTCATAATGTTGAAGGCGGGGACGTAGAGCAAGGGTGCTCGAACCTCGAAACAAATCTCCCGTATTTGTAATTGCTCTCTCTCTCTCTCTCTCACTTGTGTTTACATATCTTGCATGTTTACATTGCTTATCTTTATGTGCTGATATATCTTGTGCTTTATTGTTATATGCTTGGGATTGTGTGCTCGCACTTATATTCAACCAAGAGAGCCATAGTGGCACCTCAACTCTTAATCTAGAGGAATTTTGAGGAGATAGTACAGAGCCCTTCACCGGGAATTCGACTACACTCTTGTGTTATACTTTGTGTGTTTACCTTAATAATTTTAGTTTGCTTAAATAGTTTTTAATTCCGTATCATTAGCATTAGATTAGCTAGTACACCTATTCACCCCCCTCTAGGTGTATTTTCATGTAGTTCATTTGAGTATCGTTGAGAGTCCTACTAGAGTAGTAAATCATGTGCTGCTTGTTATCAATGCGCTGTCCTAGAACAACACCTATGGCAAAATTAGAAGCGTCGCATATGATTTCGGACGGCTTAAACCAATCCGGTGCAGATATGATTGGTGAAGAAATAAGCTCTTTCTTAAGCTTCTCCCAAGAATTTATACATTCATCATTGAAAGTGAAGGACACATCCTTAACTAACAGATTAGTCAAGGGTCTAGCAATCTTGCTAAAATCCTTAATAAATCTTCGGTGGAATTCGGCGTGTCCTAAGAAGGATCGAATATCCTTCACGCATTTAGGCATGGGGAGCTTAGAAATAATCTCAATCTTGGCTCTATCCACTTCAATTCCTTTCTTAGAGATTTCATGACCCAAGATAATTTCATGTATTACCATGAAGTGGCATTTCTCCCATTTCATTGTCAGATTTTTCTCAGCACAACGTTGGAGGACGAGTTCAAATGGTGAAGACACTGAGTAAATGAATCTCCTAGATGGAGAAATCATCCATGAAGATTTCTAAGAATCGTTCTACCATATCAGAGAAAAGACTCAACATGCAACATTGAAACATTGCTGGGACATTGCACAAGCCGAAAGGCATTCGATGATAAGAAATTTGGCTAAGATGGGACTTATTGGATGGCATTAAGAAGTGACACATTTATCTTCACTTGATTGAAGATCTCAATTATCTTATCCGTGTGTGGATTCTTCTTATTATTTTGCCTATTAGGAAATGGTACTATAGGCTTGTACACCTAACTGGTTGACTTATCTGTTTCAGATTCGTCAGATTTGAAAGGATTGGGACTAGATGAGGTAGATGTTTGTGTGTGATTGTGCTGAATGAAATTTAAAGGTGATGACACTTGATTATCAATTTTCTTTCCTGACCTCAATGTATGATAACATTACATTGATTCAATAATTGATCCTCAGTCAAATGAGCTTGTTGAGAATTTCTAAGATTTATTACTGGCTGACTAGGTGATCGGTTACATGTAATGTATATATATATTATCACATTATCATATTTATTATCTAATAAATCTTATTAGTAAGTCTTATTTTTCTTTATAAAATGCAGGCCCATTGCTTAAAGAAAGGGAAGAAAAAACGAGCCCAAAAGCCCATCAAAATTCTGATTTAATTCAGAATTAATTCGAAATCAGAAAATCAGGGCAGATCTTGGCAAAACAGAGAAGTTAAAAATCGGTTAAAATAAATCTTCCCAAGTCAATTGGTTAAAGCCAAAGATCGAAGACAGTTTCATCAAATTCAGGAACTAAAACGGGAAAACCAGCAGGAGATAAATGTATATCAGTAAACCAAGGACTACCACCAACCAGGTGTGGCCATCTGGCCATACCATGGCCGCAGAAACGCGACCAAAGCCACGTTTTCGCGGCTTGGTTGCATTGGTTTATCTTCTGACGCCCTCCCCCGTTTGATTTTTCCCTATAAATACTGTATTTTTCAGAGAAAAAGGGACCAAAAATTAGTTTAAGTTTTTCTCTTTGTTTTTAGGGCTTAGGTTCTTTGTTAGATAGTATAGAGAAGTTGTATCTCTATGTTTTAATTTGTAGTTCAGTCTAAATACCAGTGAAAGAGAGGAATAGAGTGATTGTAATCTGAAGATTGAAATGACATCAATAAAGGTTCAACGCTTCTCTTCTTCTCCAATTCACTGGTATGTCTTATTTCATTAACATGTCTTGCTTTACCGCAATTATGAGTAGCTAAATTCATTTTTTCTGGGCTCACTATCATCTCTGTCTTCGATCCCTCTTGTTTTGAATGGTTTTGATGTAAAGAACCCAACAGAATCATATGTATGCCTTAAACTAAGCCTTTCTTCTTTGAAAGTGTTCTTGAAGGTATATGAGGATGGGTTTGGATTTCTAAACTTTTATTTCTTTTAAAACATCACTTGAACTTGTTTTTATTTCATACCTGAAAGACAACCTAATAATTTAACATTCAGTTCAAGAGGATTTCTTAAGAAAAAGAGTTAAACGTTTCTAAATAATCTTATTTGCTTTGCTTAAGACTTTTGAAACTCAAGCTTAAGTTTTTGCCTATGATCAAGTTGAGGCACTATGAATTTTAAGAGAAGAATATATCATTGAGTAGTAAGATAGTGAGCCCATCTTTTTTCCTATATTAAAAACAACCAAACAATCTTCAACATTTTTTAAAGATCACCTTCTCCAAAGTCTTTTCCAAGTTTCAAATTTTTCTTTAAATCACTTCCCTTCTCTCCATTTTTTTTTCAATATAAAAAGGAATGAAAAACACCAACACCATTCTTTGTTATTCAACAATTCATCAAAAAGCCTCTATCGCATTCCTCCTCATAGACACGATCCGTTAGCCCAAAGCTAGACGGTAATTCTCATTACTCTTTCATTTTCAATCACTAGGCAAGGTATCCTTTTGCCTCTCATTCTGTGGATTGACCAATTGGCTCATTTGAACCTCTATCCTCTGTATTATTTACATGAGGGAATCTTGATTCTTCATGTACTTTTTCATGTTTCTCTCAAAGTCAGTCATTCTCCTTTCAAGTTGAGGATTCTGGAAGGAAGATTGTGGGGCTTGGTTGGGAAAGTTTTGTTTATAATTTGAAATTTTGGCGGATGGTTGGGAGAACTGTGATGGTAATTAGAAAAGTTAGGTTGATGATTAGAGGAATTATTTGAATGATGGAAGTGGCTTGAATGGTTTGACCGTGAGTGGTCATTGTTGTTTGACTCCATGAGAAATTCGGGTGATTTCTCCAGCCAGAATTGTACGTTGGTGCATAAGGATTATTGTTGGGCCTTGAAAAGACCGCATTCATTAGTTCAGAAAGTTGTTACTGAGCTTAAAACACAGGACACTCCTTAAACACATGATTTATGGCTTGACAATAAGTACAGCCCGGAGTTGAAAATTGGTTTGGGTTGACTTGATTGACTAGACTCGGCTCCTTAGTTTCTAAAACATTCACTCTTCTCGCTAGGTTGGCTATTCTAGCCTCGTTAGCTATGGATGATTCAATTGAATGGAGACCTTCTTTTAAAGAGATGGAGTTTGAATTCCTAGAGTTTTCACTAGTTGATCCCCATTGGATGGTCTTTTCAGCTAGATCCTCATATAAAACTCATCCTTCATTTTCATTTTTCTGCAAGAATCCCCCTTGGCACATGGTTTCTAAGAGGGTCTTGGTTGAGAGTCTAAACCGTCATAAAGAATTTGGCATTATCGCCATTTCTCTATTCCATGATGAGGACATTGGATAAGGAGGTCTTTGAAGCGTTCAAAGTACCTCTAAAACGGTTCACTAGGTTCTTATTTGAACTGCATGATGTTCTTCCTAATGAGAGTGGTCTTATGAATTGGATAGAATTTCTTCAAGAAGACCTTGATGAAACCATCTCACGATGTGATAGAGCCGGCCGTTAAGCTGTAAAGCCATTTCTTGGCTAAGTCCTTAAGAGCAAATAGGACAAATCTCAACCTAATAGCATCATCTACAAGGTATGGGATTTTCATCATTAAGCATACTTTCTCAAATCGCTTATGAAGAAATTAGCATCTTCGGACTCTAAGCCACAAAACTTAGGGAGTGTGTTCATGAACTGAGGCTTGAGCTCAAATTGTGTTCACCAACCAATGGAAGTTGGATGCAAGATGGAAGTGTAGTTCTAATGGGATAGAACCTATCCTGCAAAGATGTTAGTTGAGCCATAACCGGATCTGGTCTTGGTCCGAACTTAGGTGGTGATGTGTTTTCTAGTTAACCTAGATGAATTTAGGTCTCTTGACCACACTTACATACACAAACACTACCAGAAACAAGTTCACCAATAGTTAACAAGAGTAATCAACCAAGCCTAATCTAAGGTAACCTTGACCTAGATAACTCCTAACTGGTTGATTGTCTACAGGAGGTATAATGCATACTTTGATCACAAGCTAATCAGCCAGGTCAGGGCAAGATTGGTGGGAGGTATCTACCAAAGCGACGGGCCTAATTAAGCTAAACCACCTGCCTTCGGGGTTTCGCCCCTCAATTCCTGTCCTTAGACACTGATTTGGTAGGAGTCAAATTCTAATACCTTCTCCCTTAGGATAATCTCTTAATGAGTTTGAGATGTCCCTAAGGCCAATGTCTATCAGATTTTAAGTTAGGCTTAGGCATGCGTGCTTGGAGATGGTATGTGGGCTAAGAAAAGGTAATGACTTCCCCACCTTATCTTGTTTTGGGTTTTGCCCTTAAGATTGATTGCGCAAAGTGTGCAGGATATAGAAAAGTAACATTCACAAGCAAATGTCTAGAATGCAAGTCTAAACGTTTTTAAGCAATTGGCAATCAATCAGATTGCTGTTGAATTAAAAACAGGGTATATGAATATCAGATATAGCAGAAATAACACACAAAAACTATATTTTTGCAAAGCAATATGTCCTGCATAAAAGAGTTTTTAGTAGTCCAAAAAATTTCAAGTTTTTGCGTTGCAATTTCTTGAAATTTTGTTTCCTACTTTCTAGAGTAGGGGCACAGAATAGCAAGTCTTCTCCTGCAAAGCTTGAGTGCTAAATCAGACTTCTTGATGGCCCTGAAACAAGACACCAAACTTATTAGAAGGCAATTACACCTTCCCTCCCCAGTAACGGGTAAATGCAGTGAGAATTACCGTCTAGCTTTGGGCTAACGGGTCGTGTCCTCGAGACGGAATGCGATGAAAGCTTTTTGATAAATTGTTTAAAGAACAAAGAATATTGTCGGTGTTTTTTTTATGTTGAAAAAGAGAATGGAGAGTAAGAAAGTAATTAAGAAAAAAATAAAAGCTTAGAGAAGGCTTTGGAAAAGATGATCTTTAAAAAGTGTTGAAGATTGATTGGTTGTTTGTTTTAATATATGAAAAAGATCTGGGCTTACTATCTTACTACACAACGATATATTCTTTTTTTGAAATTCTCAGTGCCTCAACTTGATCATAGGCAAAAATTTAAGCTTGAGTTTTGAAAGTCTTAAGCAAAGTAAATAAGATTGTTTAGAAAAGTTAACTATTTTTCTTAAGAATTCATCTTGAACTGAATTCTAAATCATCAAGTTATCTTTCAAGTATGAAATAAAAACAAGTTCAAGTGATGTTTTAAAAAAATAAAAGTTTAGAAATTCAAACCCATCCTCATGTGCCTTCAAGAACACTTTCAAAGAAGCAAGGCTTAGTTAAGACATACATATGATTTTGTTGGGTTCTTTACATCAAAATCATTCAAAATAAGAGAAAGATCGAAGAGAGATGATAGTGAGCCCAGAAAAATAAATTTAGCTACTCATAATTAAGTAAAGTAAGACATGTAAATGAAATGAAACATACCGATGAATTGGAGAAGAAGAGAAATCTTGATCTTTTATTGATGTCAATTCAACTTCATATTACAATCACTCTTTTCCTCTCTCTCATGTATTTGGACTGAACTACAATTAAAAATTAGAAATACAACTTCTTGATACTATCTAACAAAGAACCTAACCCTAAAAACAAAAAGAAAACTTAAACTAATTTCCGGTCCCTTCTTCTCTATAGAATGCAGTATTTATAGGGAAAAATCAAACGGGGGAGAGCGTACGAAGATAGGGGAGCAAACTCTCCCCAACAAAACCAACAAAGCCACAAAAACGCGGCTTTGGCCGCATTTCCGTGGCTTGGGTGTGGCCAGGTGGCCATACTCGGGGGTGGTGCTCCCTGGTTTCGCGATATTATTTTATCTCTTGCTGGATTTTCTATTTTAGCTCCTGGATTTGATGAAAACTCCTTTGTTCTATGGCTTAAACCAATTGATTTGGGAAAATTTATTTTAATCAGTTTTCAACTAATTTTTTCTTCTCTGATTTGTCATGATCTGCCCTGATTTTCTTATTTCGAATTAATTCTGAATTAAATCAGAATTTTGATGGGCTTTTGGGCTCGTTTCTCTTCCCTTTCCTTTAGCAATAGGCCTGCATTTATAAAAAAGAATATAAGACTAAATACATGATTTATTAAGTAATAATTATGGAAATATGATATATATATGCAATATATGTAACCAATCATCCTTTCTCCCTCTCTCTCATTTTTTCTCTTTCTTCCTCCTTTCCCTTGGCAGCCGAACCCCGCTCCTCGCGTTTATCCGCTAGCTCCGCCAGAGTTCCTTCGTCGTCATCCACTGTGCCATGATCTCTAGGTAAGTTCTCCTACTTGACTCTAGTGAGTGCTTTTCCTCGCTTCACATGAGTACCTCGCTTTCATTACTTGGATTATTGCTTGAATGGTAACCCAGTGGTCTTTAGCCTCCGGGCTCTCTTTAACCTTCGAGCTTTTCCTTAGCCTCTGGGCTTTATTAGCTCCATCGGGTAGGCGAGTTGAGCTTTGTCGCAAGATTCGCCTAAACGTAGTTCCACCGTATGCATTAGCAAAGCATTTATATGCTTATTTCGCTGCGTGTGTCTAGCTTCGCTGCATGCGTTATCAAAGCGTTCATACGCTTGGTTCGCCGCGTGCATCTAGCTTCACCATGAGCATGGCATCACCGCGTGCGTTAGTAAGCATTCATATGCTAGCTTCATCGCGAGAGTTATCTTCACCGAGTGCATTAGTGCCTAGCGTTGCACGCTAGCTTCATCAGGAGCCTAGTGATCGGAGGTAAACCGTGCACAAAATATGTCATTTTAAAATCAAAAATTAAAGTGTGTGTGCTTTGGCTTCCTCAATACTTCCATTATAGCATAGAGGCTAAATGAGTCAAATCTTCAAGGACGGGCGGTGATAGAAGCATTAACGGTATGTTTACATGTATGTTAACTGTTCTTCTATGTTTCAAAGAATCAAAAGAAAAAAAGAAAAGAAAGAATGAAAAAGAAGAGTACGGTGAAAACAAAGATAGAAATATTGAAGAGAAGCTATTAGTGGTTTTTGAAATTATTTCTAAAATAAAGTAAAAATTGAAGAAAACTCAAGGCTCCTAAATACTAATGGCTCCACTAATATACTAACCTCTTAGTGATAGTTGCCTCATATATATCCTTGGATATCACTAGTCGTTGGTTCAAGAGCTCTTCAAAGCATAACCCATAAGATCATTCATCACATCCAAACTCAAATAAGCAAGTGCAAGTTACAATTAAACCATCAAAATTACACTAGAGCAAGTATGGAATAAAGTACTGTTAGTTTGTTAGAGAGTTAGATGTTAGAATATTAGAATCCATCATCTGAGCCATCAATGGCTCTTACAGAGTAAGGACAAGTAGAGACTAATAGATTCATGTAGATTATCAAGTAAGGAGTTAGCAAGTTAGTGGCTAGGAATTAGATGCCATGAGAGAAAATTAGCTAAGCATGTAAAAAGTTAGAGAGAAGAAAATAAGTAGAAATAAAGAGAGGATCTTTCATAGAGTGTCACTCTCCATTACAAGAACCCTAACTTTAATCCTAAGAATCACTCTTCTGAACTTTTACAATATCTAAAAGAAAGAAAAAATATAAAAGAAAAGAAGAAAAAAAAACTAAACTACATTAAAGAGAAGAAACTACCTTAAAAACCTTCCTTCCTCCTTTTCTGCTTCAAACAAGGCAATATATATAGCAATTGGGGCCTCTGGGAGACAAGATCGACGCGTGGCTCCCTGGTATAGCCGCAGAAATGTAGCCCAGGCTGTGTTTCTAATGCCGTACATGTGCCCCACGTGCGACATCTAAGTGTGCAGCCTTTGGCTGCACACTAGTCTTGTACACGTTATCAGTTTCTGGTTTTCTGCATCTAGAATTGACAAATAGGGCTTCAAATGTCTTGGGCTACTCTTAGGCTCTAAAAAATCCCAAATAAATAAGAGTTTAGGGCTTCTTCTTCATTTCATGCTATGGACCAATAAACACATAAGAAAACCATTATTAACAGAATTTTATTCAGAATAAATGTGAAGATATGGTATGAATTAGCATATTTGGAGACTAATCACCTAGCTCCGTCGTGTGCCTAGCGCTATGCACTGCGAGCTTAGGCTCGCCGGACATGGTCTAGCCTTGCCAGACATGGCCTAGCTTTGCTCCAGCTTTATTTTGTCTCACCTGGCTATTTAATAGTTTAATTGATTATTATTATTATTGTAACACCCCATCCTCAGAATATGTACTCAGATACGTATCCTGATTTTTTGAGCATACTGCTTAACTCCGCTTGAATGTTCATTTGCCTGCTAATTAGCTATTATCAGTTAATATCTGCATTCGTTTGCCTTGCTATCACCTGACCTCTGATATGCTATCACCTGACACCTGACCTCTAGCATGTTACCACTTGACACCTACATACTATCACCTGCCATTCAACATGTTATACCTGACTTATAATTATCACTCATAGGAATGTTAACCTGTTCGCTTGATAGTACGTATGTACACCGGACATTCTTGACATACTCTTGTACATTCTTGAAATCTGATAATTCTCTAATAAACCATAAAAAGAACAACTTACACCGGGTCGGGGGAAACTTGCGGATATCAATACTTGTTTACAGTGGTATTAGGTATGTTGTGCAACTAAAACTTTCGGTCAGACTTGAGGGCCGAGGAGAGTGTGATTAGTCTCTAAAACTACATATTTCATACCACATCTTCACAATTATTTAATATTAAATTATGCTAATAATACCTCTCTTGTATGTTTCGAGGTCCATAGTGTGCAATGAAGAAGAAAACCCTAAATCACCATTTAATGGGTGATTAAAGGCCTATAATATAGCCATTGACCTTGGAGAGCAGTTTTGTCAAAACCAGGGGTCCAAATCCAGAAACCAACAAGTGCAGCCGACAAGGGACATCCGGGAAGCGCGGAGCAGGCGACGCTGCGCGCGCTTCCCAAGCATTGCCACGAAAACGCGACAACACGGCAATTGTCGTGTTTTCATGATAATCTTGTGGAGCCGCGCGCCGAGATTCAACGCGCAACTCCGTACAGGTCTCCTGGTGCCCAAATTTGCCTATAAATACCCCTTTGTGTTCTTCAGAGGGAGATATACAGAGAGTTAGGGTAGTTTCTTCTCCATGTTATAGTTTAGGGTAGCTTAGATTAGTTGTTTTTCTTCTTATTTTGTATTTTTCATTTTGATAGATCATGTAATAAGAAAGAGAGTGATCAGAGGATAGAAGAGAAAGTTCTTGTAATGGAGGGTGACACTCTATGAAAGATTCTTTCTTTATCTCTATTTGCTTCTTCTCTAACTCCTTTTACATGTTTAGTTAATCTTTTTCTCATGGTAACTAACTACTAACCATTAACTAGTTTAACTTCTTACTTGATAATCCATATGAATCTAATAGCCTCTACTTGGCCTTGCTCTTGCAAGAGAGAATGATGGCTCATGATGATAGGTCTAACACTCTAACATCCTAACTCTCTAACAAGCTAACATTACTTTATTCCATGCTTACTCTTGTTTAGCTTTGATGGTTTAAGTGTAGCTTGCTCTTGTTTTGTTGAGTTTGAATGTGATGAGTAACATATGGGTCACACTTTGAAAAGCTCTTGAACCAAGGATTAGTGATGACCAATGATACATGTGAGGCAACTATCACTAAGAGGTTAGCATGTCGGTAGAGTCATTAGTAGTTAGTAGCCATGAGTTTTCTTTCTTTTTTACTTTGTTTTAGAAATACCACAAAAACCACAAATATATTATTTTCTATGTTTCTCACTTCTTTGTATTTCATCGTACTTCTCTTTTCATTCTTTATTTTCTTTTCTTTTCATTCTTTCAAACATTGAAGTACTGTTAACATACACGTGAACATACTGTGTAAGCTTCTATCGCCTCCCGTCCTTATAGATTCGACTCGTTTTAACCTCTATGCTATAACGGAAGTATCGAGGAAGCCAAAGCACACACACTTTAAATCTTAACTTCAAAACATACACTTTTGTGTGCGGTCTTCCCCGATCAAATTTGGCGTCGTTGTTGGGGATGAGAACGGTTTGATTTACGTTTTTGTTAACTTTTCTTTTTTGTTTTTTGGTGTGCGGTCAAAATTTTTAGCATTACAGAAGTCCACACTTACTCTTGTGTGGTTGGGTAAATTCTTGTATATTCTTATATTCTGCTGCTAGTTTTTTTTATATTACCTGTACACTGTAATAATTTTAAGAACTAAAATACGAAAATTGGATGCTTTAAAACGGTTTAGACATTTACATCTAGGCACGTGTCAATTTCAATTCTAATATACTATATTTGTTTTTCTGTTGTTGTGATCTTGACAGAGGTGTACATATGGCATTGTATATAGTATAGGACAAACACGTGAGTGATTTACTGTCTTTGTGTGTTCATTCTTATTTATATTGCACACTTGCATGAATTGAACTTAAGGGCAAAACCCAATACAACATAAGGTGGGGAAGTCATTACCATCCCTTACCTCAAAATTCACCTCTCCACTCACACAACCCAAGCCTTAATAAAAATTTGCTAGACGTTGGCCCCTAGGGACATCTCGGACTCATTTAAGAGATTGACCTAAGGGAAAAGTTGTTAGAAGTTGACTCTTGTCAAATCGGTGTCTAAGATTGGGGATTGAGAGGAAAATCTCGAAGAACAGTGGTTTGGCATAATTAGGCCCGTTGCTCCGGCACGGATACCTCCCACTGATCTTGCCCCTACCTGGCCGATTAACTCATGGTCAGATTCTGACAATGTACCCCGTGGACAGTTTAACCAGTTGGAGTCGTCTAGGTCTAAATCAATCCTAGCATAGGCTTGTTTTCTTTTTCTTTTTCTTTGTTTGTTTGTTTGTTTGTTTGTTTCTTTTTGTAAATTGTGAAATGGATTTTAACAACAATAATTTTTTCAATCATAATATGAATCCATATTTCACTCCGACCTCATTTGACTCGGATAACTCCGACCCGGCTATGTACAACATGAACCAACCATATATGCTGAGTTGGGATTATCCGACTCAATATGACCCGTATCCCCAATCTTATGACCATAATTTTCAAAATAATTTCAACTCTTCACAGAGTCAATGGGGATTCACCTCCCCCGAGTTAAATTTTTAACCACATTGTCCATAATTTTCACAATATCCATTTCCCAATTCTACTTCATATCTTCCTTTCCTGACAAACCAATTGAAGAAAAATCATCATTGCAAAGGACTTTTGAAGAAGTAATAGAGGCCCAAAAACAATTTGAAAATAATATGGCCTCATAATGTCACAAAATTTCCAAAATTCATATAGTTCTTTTCCAGAACCTATCAAAGAAAAATCATTGTAGGAAAAAATTATGAAATTCGTCCAAGAGACCGAGTGAATAATACAACATATGAAGAAGTTCCCATGTCCATCAGATATTCATATGCCTCAAGAATCTTGCCATTTTGGAAATCCAGCTTCAATTTCATCATACCAACCTGAACTTGACCAACATCCAATTACTGATAATTTGGCAAGTTATACATTTCCTAAAATTGAATTTGAAAATGAATGTGAACCAGAGCTTCAATTTAGCGATTCGAGTCTAATCCTTGAATAAATATGGTCTCCTGTAGTATTACCTAAACTAAGTAACGTTCTTGAGCCAGTTTTGATTCCCATCATGAAAGTACACCTAGAGGGGAGTGAATAGGTGTACCGCTAATCTAATGAACTAAATGCGGAAATTAAAACTAATTTCAACTACACTTAGTGCAACCAACGAGTGTAGCCGAATTCCCAGTAAAGGCTCTGGACTAACTCCTCTTGATTCCTCTGAATAAGAGTTGAGGCGCTATATGAAGCTCTCGTGGTTAAGCACAAGTGAGGCACACACAAACAAGCCAAGCATATAATATGAATGATCAATATGAAATGATGCAAGGCACAATATAAGAGAGAGAGAGTTAGAGTCAATGGATCAAACGCAAACACACGAATATGTTTTGAGGTTCGAGCTCACAGCTCTACGTCCCACCTTCATACAGAAGGATTTTCAATCCACTAACTTGTCCACACAGGACTCCCACACAGGGAACCTCCACTGAGGATCTGGGGCAATACAACAAAGGAGTACACAACTCCTCTCTCAACTGAATACAACCTCTCACTAGAGGCAAGGCACAATCCACAACAAAACACCTCTACACTTAGAGGGTTAGGCACTTAGCCAATACAAACAATCACCTCACACTTGAGGGATTCCAATACAAACTCCACCTCTCACTAGGGGGAGCCAACTAACAATCTCCACCTCTCACTAGATGGAGCCAACGACAACTTCACCTCTCACTAGAGGAAGCTAACCACCACTCTAAAATCAACCTCTACACAAGAGGGATATCACAAGTTTAGGAGAGTTTACAACTTAGTGATCAAAAGACCACAAACAAATCTTTCCACAAAAAACAATGATCCTATAGAAAGGATAGAATGATATAGCTCAAGTGTGGAAAACAAAGTGTTTTGATCAAAGAAAATCACTTGCAAAAAACACCAAATAGATATAGAATTTTTAGACCAAAAACTAATTCCCAAAAGACTATTTTCTTTGAAACAAAAACACTTTAAAACAAAATAGAGAGTAGGAATTTGAACCCAAAACTTTTTGCTTAAAAACTTAGGAAGTATGAAAATTTTCTCTCTTAAAAATCTTAACAAAAACTGGTCTCAAATGGATATAAATAGCCCCACAAAGAATTTGCCCGTTGGCTGCTGACTAGGCCAGAATTGGCTTCCGGTCGACCGGCCGGTCGACCGGCCAACGGTCACAAAACTGACCGTTGAGCCTCCGGTCGACCGCCCGGTCGACCAGGCCCTGAACCAGAGAGCAACGGCTCTCTGGCCGGTCGACCGCCCAGTCGACCGGGGCAACCCGAGAGTGGGTGCCTTCAGTCGCTCGACCGGCCCAAAGGGCTGGCTGCATGCACATTTCTGTGCAAGTCGGTCGACCGGTCCAGTCGACCGACTCGGGGTCCGGTCGACCGCCAGAGCCTGGCAGGCAGGGATTAGAGATTGAAAACTAGGTTTTTAATTACCAATTAAATCCCATAAAATTTTAAAAATCCACAAAAATAAGTTCAGTATAATACATTAATATACAAACATGTGTGAAATTTTCAACACATATTTCAAACTTTTTGAACCATTTTTGTGCTATGGAAATTTGTCGAAAACCAAAATCCGTATTTTTCAAACTTGAATTTTTGATTGAAAATCGTTTTGTACAAAACTCATCCAAATACAAAAACATGATATATAAATAACTTGAAGCATGTTTGTATATGGATATAAATCCAATATACATATAAAGATATATCATAGTTTTTGACAATAATTCCAAAATTAAGTTTTGTTAAAATATAAAACCTAAATACATGAATAGGCATATCAAAATAAGTTTGTCTAAGATATGAAGCATACATGTATATAAAACAAATCTAATATACATTAAACCATGTAAACTGTTTTGAATCTATCTATTCATGAAAACCAAGATCGGTTAAACCAAAAACCGAAAACCAATAAACATGAAACTTAGAAACAAGTGTGTGTGTTGTGAACTTGAGCATATCACACTATCTAGTCTTTATAATAGATCTAAAAATATAAACTAAACTATGTACCGAAGTCTTTTTGACGAACTCCGTCTTCAAGTCGACTCGATCCAAACCGTGATCCACCGAGCTTAACTCCAACGAGTGCTAGATATGATCTTTGACGCTCGGTCTCTTGAATCACCATGTGAAAAGCTCCAAAACACCTTTGTTGAAGCTAATCACTTACTAATATCTTGGTTAAGTATCTGAAACTAAATATCACAAGATTATTAGTAAACATAACTACATGAGTTAATCATCATCAAAACTAGAGTGGAAGGCCTCTGGGCCAACAATCTCCCCTTTTTGATGATGACAAAACCCATGGAGTTATATATGCATGGATTAAAGTTAAGCTTCAAGGAAGCTCCCCCTTAACTCATGCATAGCAACAAAAATAAATATATGCAATGAATATTAAACATGAATATGCATCAACATGCATGAATCAAACATATGTTTCAAAAACCTTCTCTCTTTTTGTTTAAAACTCTCAAAATCATTTTCTCATAAACATAAACTCAATATATGCAAGAACACAAATATGCATATAAAACTCAATATATGCAAAAACACAAATATGCATATATAAACTCAAAATCTTTCTCCCCCTTTTTGTCAATCATCAACAAAGGGGTCAAAGAAAACAATATTCTCCCTTTTTGTTTTAAACAAAAATATCAATAAGGGGTGAAATCAAAAATAAAACTTTCTTGATACCAATTGAAAGAAAAAATATCAATTGATGACATCATGAAATCAATAAAATATACTAATTGAAAGTACATAATTGAAAGTACACAATGTGGTATATAAAACAAATATAGATTTAAATATCAATTGATACCAATTATAAATAAATACCAATTAAATACCAATTGTAAGTAAATAAATCATTTTGAACAATTTAACTAACAATTTTGATATCAATACCAATTGAAAACAAAAACTTATAGGTAATCTTGATATCAATTTGAAAAGATTAGTACCAATTGAAAGTAATTTTTCATTAAAATCATATGATACCAAAAATGATCAATATCCTTTTTTTAATCATTTTTAACATAAAGTGTGGGAGTAGAATACCAAAGTCAATTGAAAGGTGAAAAACCAATTGAAAGTAGAAACATGAATTTTCTCCCCTTTATGAAATACCAAATAAAATAATGCATAAGTTGTTTAAGAAACCAATTGAAACATAATCAATTAAAATAATAGTCATTAAGAAATCAAGCTTAGCATAACTAAAATTTGTGCTCAAGGATATAGAGATATAGTAGGCACAAATAAAAATATATATGTATAAAAATTAAATATCAATCGAAGTTGATACTATTTGAAGTGTAAGCATATATATATAAAAACACATATGAGTATACAACTAGAATGTCAATAGTGATACCAATTGAAAAGATCCAATGATACCTATTGAAAACACAATAAGATCAAGTGTATAACTCATATTACCTTCCACCATTTCATGCACATGTTTAAAAAGATTTTTAATATGAACATACAAGGCATGGTCGCCCAACCAACCGCCCGTAGATGGAAGAGGTTTTCAAAAATAGGTTTGAAAATAGCATAATTGAAAACCTTCCAAAATGAAGAATACGAACTAGTTAAAAGAAAATTTGTAAGCTAGTACGAAATCCTTCAAGCAAGGAATAAAACAAAAATATATTCCATGAAAACTATATAAATCACATGATCACTAACACTCGAAATCTATATAGCATAAATTGTACTTATGAAAACAAAATCATGAGAAATCATAAATAAAGTGAGTGTACAAGTGTGATGTGAAACATATAATCATGAAAATAGTCAATTAAGCTCATTATGAAAAATTTCTTAAAACATGAAAATCAAAACGAATTAATCTTCAAGGCATATGTATGTCATGTACAAACTAAAGAATACATACATATCCAAACATAACGAGTCCACAAAAGTATATGCATGAAGGTAAGTGGCTCAAGGATGTATATGTATAACCAATAGTTGAACAAGATAGACATATACATGAAGTTAAACATAAACATGAAGACATGTATAAATGGGAATACAAGTCAAATGCATGAATCATCAAAATTAGGCTATACTAGTACATCTAATAAGTACAAATGAGCGTTCAAGCACAAAACATGTAATAATCTATTTGTGGCTCACTAGTTGTACAAGTATATATCCAAGTCTTAATGAAAACAAACATCTAAACATATATTCAAATCATGAAGCATCAAAACAAAAACTCATATGATTATTATGTCAAATGCACATGCATTAGATTTATGATATACATGATAACTAAACTAAAGTGAGAACACTAAATATGGGTCCATATAAACATGGGTGTCTCAAATACTATACATGTATGTCATAACCCTAATATTATGGCATTTAACATAAAATCAATAAACATCAAAACATGCTAAAAATCAACAATATGAAAAGCATGTAAACTATAAATGAGGAGTAAGAGATCGTTACCAAAACCTAGAAGGCAACCCTCTAAGTCTCCAAAACAAGGTGGTCCTCCCACCAAAACTCCCTTGAAAGTGATGCATCCAAATAGTTCTCATAAAGCTCGGAACGCATCCACCTCAAGGCACCATTACTCTCACATCATGCGAGAGCCCACACCTACATCAAATAGCATAGGGGTGGTATTTGGTACCCATACTCTTTTGGGTCCATGGGGGTAGTTCCTTTCCTAACCCAAACAAATTAGTTGCTAAATTTCATCATGTATCTTATCATAGCAAAATTTAGCAAGGTGGCCCTTACGTCCACAATATGTACAAGTGTACACATGAGTATACATCATGTTGTGTGCATGAACGTGCGAAAGCATGTGTATGCCGTGGATGGTGTGCATGCAAAGATGGAACTTGTTTTTTTTGAAACATAGATTCCAAACGTGTATGGTTCTTGGCACATTGGCTCAAAGTGGAGCCCAAACAATCCATATTCCTCTTTAACAAATTTATATCATTTTAATTATAAAAGAAGAAGTGTGGCATGCAATAGGTGAGCTAGATGGTGAAGACACTAGCATGGCAAACATGTGAATCAATTATTTTGTAAAGAAATATTTTTCTTAGAAAAATAAGTCTAAATCCTTTGAAACAGAAATAATTTTGATTTTCAAAGATTCATTTCTTTACAACAAAGTCAAGTTTTGAAGTTTAAGATTCATTTTTCTTCAAAACATTTTCACAATCATTTTTACTTTTCAAAATCTTATTTTCATTTAGAGCAAGTTCAAGTTTAGATTTCAATGAATCCCTTTCATTAGAAATCTTCACTTCTCTTGCAAAATCAAGTTAGTTTTGAAAGTAAATCTTTATTTTCATTGTTAAGTCCTAAACTTTTCTTTTTCAAAAGGTTATATTTTTCAAGCAATTTTTCACAAACAATAGATAGTTCTTCATTCAAGGCATGCATTGGGATCAAATATGTCATTACATGAAGAACTAGCATATCACAATCTAATTGAGATTCTGAATATACCTCAAGGGAGTCATTCCCTTGGACCCATATAGCATTGTTGTTCGGATTCTCCACTAGATTCATCCTCCATTTGGATTGGCAATTGAGCTTGGAGGAGGTCAACATGTTTCACACTGCAAAGGCGGAATCACAGTTAGAAACTAAGCACAAATATTCCTTATTAGCGTGCTTCTAAGTGCCTCAAGGGCTTGTGCATTGGCCTCCTATAGTTTGCTATTATCAAGATAGGATTTCTGGTAGCGGTAAGGAAACATGCAAGCCTAGGGTTTTAAAGTACATGGACATCTAAATTTCCACATGTCAATGTGGAAACATCAAACATGGGAGGTGACAAGTAATCCATGAGTGTGTGTAAACAAATATAAGTGCGAAAAGCAAATTTAGATTAGCTAACCAAGATCACACTCCTAGGGGGTTAAACCAAATATCAGGAGCGTAGGCTCTGATACAATTGAAAGTACACCTAGAGGGGGGTGAATAGGTGTACCACTAATCTAATGAACTAAATGCGGAAATTAAAAACTAACTGCAACTACACTTAGTGGAACCAACGAGTGTAGCTGAATTCCCAGTGAAGGCTCTGACTAACTCTCTTGATTCCTCTGAAAAGAGTTGAGACGCTATATGAAGCTCTCATGGTTAAGCACAAGTGAGGCCCACACAAACAAGCCAAGCATATAATATGAATGATCAATATGAAATGATGCAAGGCACAATATAAAAGAGAGAGAGAGAGAGAGTAAAGTCAATGGATCAAACGCAAACACACGATATGTTTCGAGGTTCGAGCTCACAGCTCTACGTCCCACCTTCACACAGAAGGATTTCCAATACACTAACTTGTCCACACAGGACTCCCACACAGGGAACCTCCACTGAGGATTTGTGGGAAATAAACAAAGGAGTACACAACTCCTCTCTCAACCGAATACAACCTCTCACTAGAGGCAAGGCACAATCCACAACAAACACCTCTACACTTAGAGGGCTAGGCACTTAGCAATACAAACCAATCACCTCACACTTGAGGGATTCCAACAAAAACTCCACCTCTCATTAGAGGGAGCCAACCAACAATCTCCACCTCTCACTAGAGGGAGCCAACCACAACTTCACCTCCACTAGAGGGAGCTAACCACACTCCAAATTAACCTCTTACACAAGAGGGATATCACAAGTTTAGGAGGGTTAAAACTTAGTGATCAAAAGACCACAAACCAAATTTCCACAAAAACAATAATCCTATAGAAAGGATAGAATGAATAGCTCAAGTGTGAAAAATAAAGTGTTTTGATCAAAGAAAATCACTTGGGAAAAACACCAAATAGATATAGAATTTTTAGACCAAAAATCAATTCCCAAAAGACTATTTTCATTGAAATAAAAACACTTTAAAACAAAATAGGAATAGAAATTTGAACCCAAAACTTTTTGCTTAAACAACTTAGGAAGTATGAA
Source organism: Agave tequilana (assembly GCA_038442645.1). Lineage (NCBI taxonomy): Eukaryota > Viridiplantae > Streptophyta > Magnoliopsida > Asparagales > Asparagaceae > Agave > Agave tequilana. The sequence continues at coordinate 209 of JAVJIF010011966.1, read as the reverse complement.
ATTTTTCTCTCTAAAAATCTTAACAAAAACTGGCCTCAAATGGGGTATAAATAGCCCCACAAAGAATTTGCCGTTGGCTGCTGACTAGGCCAGAATTGGCCTTCCCGGTCGACCGGCCTGTCGACCGGCCAACGGTCAAAAAAATGATTGTTGAGCCTTCCAGTCGATCGCCCGGTCGACCAGGCCCTGAACTAGAGAGCAACGGCTCT